>SZWC01008228.1:54250-72079 GCA_023375785.1 Penium margaritaceum
CTTTCGGCGGACTGGGCATGAGGCCCATTTGCATGTTTTTGCATTGTATACTCGCTGTCAGTCGATGGATGCATGCATGTGACCAGTCGTTGCGTGCGTCTTTTGATTCTGCACGTCTAGGTTCAGACGGCGTAGGATTCTGACATGTGTGCGCAGAGTTACGGCCAAAACAGTGGTTTTGGGCCGGTTTTAGGACAACTCTTGGACTGTCGCGTGCGACACCCGCCGTGCGCCGCGGCAGGTATTTATGCCCTGGACCTGTCAGTTGTCATTTCTCTCTGCATATGCTATATTGAAGCATTCTGACACTTTGACTTGTGTCTCCTAGCCAAACCCTTGCCGTTGTGTGTACGACCTGTGACTGTCGTCACTGTCTGACTAGGCACTGACGCCCGGTCAGCGGCCGTGTTGCTAGGAAGCTTCTACGCACTTTTTCACCGAGAGGTACTTTTCTTGACTGTGGTGATGATAGGAAGGTGGAAGGTTGCGTGGGAGTCATGACCACCGAATTTTGTCAAAATATCGCTAATGTGGCGCATAAATGGATCAAACCACTTAGAGAATGAGACAAATTTCCAGTCCGTGCGGAGAATAGACGTGTAGGAGATCCGAATAAAAATCGATCTGCAAAAGAGACATCAAAGTTGTGCTCATTCAATGTATCCGCCTCATATTCATCCTGGTTTACTCGAAGAAAGCTACAGAGTTTGGCGGTAGAAAGTTTAGTATTCGCAAATCGTTAAAGTGATTCTACAATGTGTGTCTTCTCACTTATTTACGTACCGTTCCTACAACCTTCACGTATAAAGGCCTTGGCACACGTGGCAGGTCCACCGTCCACACAAAAATGCGAGAATGACACTGCGGTACGAGATTCTCGTCTCGATCTCGCATGACATGTGACGTGTCTCGGTCTTGTCTCGTCTCGCACGAGACAATTCGAGATTGTCTCGTGTCATGCGGTACGAGACAACGAGACGAGACAAAATCGAGACAGTCGAGATCGAGGCCGGTATCGATCTCTATTTAACACCACTAGGTGCGGCAGGTACTTATGCCATAGACCTGTCATTTGACATCTTTCTTTGCATATGATATTGAAGCTTTCTGACACTTAGCCTTGTGTCCCCTAGCCAGACCCTTGCCGTTGTGTGCATGACTTGTGACTAGTGTCACCGTCTGACCAGGCACTGAAGCCTAGTCAGCAGGAATATTGCTAGGAAGCTTCCACGCATTCTCTCATGGTATCAGAGCAGCGAGACTCCTCTCGCTGAGTTGCGTCGCAGAGATGCATCATCGGCGGCAGCACTGAGAGTCAACGTCGCCGTCGTATCCTGGGACGTGTTGGAGCCGTTTTTTCAATGACATCATCACTCAGTCCCCACCACCACATCGGGTAAGCTGTGGCATTTACTAGCTCCTGCAACAACAGCAGCAGCAGCAGCACCAATGGGTGGCAGCAACAGCGGTGTCTGGCTGCCAGCCTGTACAAAACACAAAAGAGGAATAGTAGCTCGCAGCAGCAGCTTGCGGCGGTTGCGAGCACTAACAACGCGCAGTGGCGGCACTAGCTCGCAACAGCGGCGGCATCAGCAGCCGCGAGCAGCAACAGCAGCGCAGCAGCAGCAGCTACGGAAGTAGCAACAGTGCAGCAAGCAGTTGCAATGCAGCAAGGAGCATTGCAGCTGCTACAGCGACTGTAGCGTAGCAACAACGAAGCAGCAGCAGCGGAAGCAACAGCTGCGCAACAGTAGCATTGCAGTAGCGCAGTAGCGGCATTGCAGCTGCTGTGCAGGTTCTGCTGCGCAGAAACTACGCAGCACTGCGAAGGCCTACGTGGCACTGTACTGGCCTGTGCAGCCCCTGCGTAGCCGCGAGCAAGGGCTGATGAGGTCACCCCCACCGGCCACGCGGAGTTCGCGTGACTGTCCAAAAGGAAAGAGAAAAAACTGCCAGCATAAAAAAGCTCTAGAGAAAAAACCGCTAGCTTTTTTTCCCACTAACGTAAGAAACACTGACGTCATCATCGGCTTTGCTGACGTCAATAGATTTGGGGTCAAAACGTCAATTTTTGTAAACGTTTCAACTCTTCGAGAAACTCTGTCAGTTTCTCGTTCAGAGTATTTTTGACATTCGGCCCCGTACTTAGCGCTGACATGGCTCCGACCAGTAACAAAGACAAAGGACTGCCAGATCCTTCTTCCTCCTCCTCCGGGGTCATGAGCCCACGCTCGCAGGCCATTGCAGACCTGGAGAGTCAGCAGGATGAGATACGTTGCCTACAACAGCAGCAGACCGACACCATCCGCACGCTCACTGATCTTCTTCAGAGTCAGTCCACGGCCCCACAGCACATCTCCGGGGGAGTCGACGGTGTCACACCTTGTGCACAGCAGTCAGCATCTACACCAAGGAGAGCGACAGGACAAGACCTGCCACTTCTTGATCCTTTGGAGGAGGACTCTGATATGCAAGGCATGGACGATGACACTCCCGAGAGGGAGATTCGCGTACTTCAGGAGCATCTTCGCCAGTTGTAGACGCGTTCCGGTGTCCCGTTCGCGACGATCCGATCTTCGCCTGAGACCTACCTTGGTGACTTTCCTCGTCCCGATGTCTTCCCCATCCCTCGTCTTTCCTATCCTGTGCTTACTCTCCCTACGGAGTAGCAACCTAAGGACTTCGAGACACCACCCCCACGATCTGTCAGCGAGGACGGCTTTGACTACTGGGAGACCCTATTTCAGGTTTGGGCCACTTCGGAGGGAGTTTGGCCCTACTACCACAGTCAGTACTAGGTTACGGACCGTGCTCAGGTGCTGACAGCGGCTCGGGCGATGCACGGACTTCTTTACGCCATGCCTCGCGAGACTGTCGTGGAATTTCACCCCTTCCTTGGAGAGGCCGGCACAGGCGCAGATGTTGACCCACGTTGGGACTGGGAGCTGGCATTGTCCCTGCTTGCTGCAGAGACGCACGCCACCCGCCCCGCTGACATCCGCGCCTTCCACTCCCTTCGTCAGGGACCTGCCGAGCCCGCAGCCGCTTACAGGCGGTGCACCATGCGTATCTACACGTGCCTTGGGCCCGCAGGAGGGACACAATTGTGGGCGCTTCGCACGCTCATGATCGGAGTCCGTCTTGAGCATGCCGACATCTTCATGAGGTACCGTAGTGACAGCCATATTCGTTTAAAATAATTGTTTATGGTTCGTCCATGTGTTCCATAAAAAACTATGAGTTCAATGGGCGAGTCACCCCTAAAATTCCCGGATGAGCACATCTTTTTCGCCTATTACTTTTCCCAAAGTAGTTGCTCAAAATTTTGTGTGTTCTCATTTTCGGGTTCTAACAGGACACAACTTTTGTTACCTACAAGAAATGGGCAGAGGGCAACAATGTTGGAAAAAAGTCTTTCGATCTTGCAAACAATGCGAAATTGCAGCACGTCACACATCACACAATGACGTCCTCGGGCTCGGGCTCTACCACCTCCTTGAACAGCTCACTGCCTTGTGCTACAACCTCCTCTGCTGCACCTTCACGGAAGGTGGCTTCGTTGCAACGCCCAAACCCACACATGTCCCAAGCATGACTAACGAGTTCCTTGTTGTCGTTTAGGCGTAGCCATGACTTAAACACCCACGTCATCCCAAGGTTGCGCATTTTCCCTAGCCCTAGGTCAACCTTCCCGCTGTTCCCTTCATCCAAGGACACGCGCACTTCATTGCTATGCCGTCATTGTAGTCGGCCTCAATGGCCGCCTTGAAAGGGCGCTGCAAGCCTACGTCAGCCGGCTCTGCCTTAGAGGTACAGCCGGCCGGTATGAACAATAGACGCACGTAGGGGTAGTGCATCTTCAGGAAGTCCTTGAAGTCCGGCGCGGTGTGCGGCCGCCATGCGTCCAGTAGTAGGATGAGTTTCTGCTTGCCTACCACCTTTTCTTGTCTGTCGCACTCTTGCTTGTACCATGGGTTGAGGACGTGGGTCACCCAATCACGGTTGGTCTTCGCGTTTGCCCAATGGTTGCTTGTGTGCGTGAGGTGGAAATGGTGATCCTCCATGGCACGCTGCGTGTCTGCGTTGTCCGGATGACAACGCTCGGTCTTCCCGGCGTAGATGAGTTGCAAGGGCAACATGGAACCAGCCATGGTCGACGCCACCAAAGTGGTAATCTGCCGCTTGTCGTCGAGGGCTGCAATGGCCACTTCCTTCGCACCCATGGCTGCGTAAGTGCGGTCTCCTGCATCCATGACAGACAATGCCGCAATAGAATGTTGTTAAACACGGTTTGGAACATGGATTTGAAAGAGGTGAAAGCAACGGACGTCAAAACTCACTGGTTGGCACCATGGTGACGCCGGTGTGGTCGGCGTTCACCACAAAAGGCGGATCCACGTTGTTGATGACCATCAACGCCGCGACTCTCTTGTGCATGGCAAGTACGTCCTCCTCCCAGTTGCGCGGGAACTTTTGGGCCACCGTCGTGCCACTCCTGTAGCTCCACCTCATCCTCTCACGGAAAAATGCGCGGATCCAAGAGCGACTGAAAGTGATGGAGCCGCCATTGGCCGGCAACTCCTCCGGGCAGCGTTCCTTGGCGTGCAACACCCCACGGACAGTGGGTGAGTTTATGACAGTTCCCGCCAAGTGCATTTTAGACAATGTGGCGACAGCGTGGTCCTGGAAATCGGGATGACGTTCAAAGAAAGAGGTTCGGCCCTTGAAACCATGTGTGCGTTTCGTGGTGCTGCCTTGCACTTTCACTTCCACAACATGCGTTAGAAATGGGACAAACTTGTCCAAGAGGACCACACTCTTTGGTTCGTACCAGCCCCGGATTGTGGAGGGTGCCAACTGGTCGTAGACGCACCGCCCCCCCGCCTTGCGGTACAACTTCCGTAGCAACTTGACGGCTTGGTAAGAGTTGCCGGCAGTGAGCATCGCGCCATGGACTCGTGGGAGGTGGCCATCGCCTAGCCAATTGATGTAGGCGAAGCGCGCGGTGTTGGTAGGCGGCGGATCGACGTTCGCTGGCTCTTCTTTGTCAGTGGCAGCCGCATCGACGGGAGGACACGTCTGAGGAGTAGGGAGGCGTGCAGGGGTGGTGGCATTTGGGTTCGCGGGAACCGTCATGACCTCGTCGGTGGCTAGAGTCAGAACTGGAGCCTTCTTGGGTGGATGGCCTGGACGTCTCTTCTTTGGTAAGCCGCAAGGCTTGGGGTGTGCAGCCTTGTGCGCATCGAAACGGCGCCGACGTTCCGCGACAGCCTCCTCCGGTGACAGGCGCTTGAAGTTGAAAGCGAGAAGCGACATCGTATGGATGTGTTGTGAGAGAGGAGTGACAAACGTGCGACTGGCGCGACTGACCTTTAGAGCTGTGCAACTCCATGCAGGAGGCCCGTAACTCTAGCGGCTTGACGGCTCGCTCTCGCTCCAGAGCCCTTTGACACAGCGAACGCGAGACGCGCAGTTGCCATCATGCGGGTAGATCCGACGGCCGCGCATGGTCGAAGCTCGAACATCCGAAGTTTGAACTTCGAGTTTCTCGCTCGACGTTCTCGGTCGATGGGAAGTCTTTGGACTTGAACGGTGGGCGAATACAGAAATTGTTTTACTATAGGTGAGTGTCAATAGGTGACCACTATAGAAAAAGAAACGGACCCGATTTTGGGAGAATACAGAAACTACTGAAACGGCTCCAAAAAAGTAGGGGAATTCGGCTATCAGTACGGTACACTGATGCCGCGCTCGAGCCTTTCTCCACCTCCCTTCAGCTTCTTCCTTCAGCACATCAGCTTTTCCTCCAGGTGACATCCGCTCGTGAGGCAACCATCGCCCACTAGGAGAGTTCACTTGCTGCACCAATCATCGCGTCACCACCGACGCCTCTCTCGCAGTTCACTTCTCCATTCTCTGGCATGCCCTCCTCTTTGCCTTCCAGCCCAGCTACCCCAACTCAGACGCAAGGTGTGGCAACAGCAGCACAAGGGAAGAAGAGCAGAAAGAACCGTGGCTCGGGCCAGCAAGAGTCACCCCAAGAGTAGTCATCAGGCGGTAGTAGTGGATGCACACTTCGCTGCTACAACTGTGGAGGCGCTCACAGCTACACTGAGTGCCAGCAGTCGCTCAACTAGGCACGGATTACTCGTGGTCTTCAGGCTGTACATGCAAAGCGGTCTGCGTCGAGCAGCATAGCCTCTGGTCGTGCGACGACCACGACCGTAGCAGTTCCCGCTTCCCCACAGGCGAGCAACGGAGACCCGGACACCTGTGACCGCACCATCGTCGCGCTCCGTCAACTCCTGGCACTTCCCTCTCAATGAGGTGCGAGTGTGTCGTCACAGCCCGGTAGTTCACAGACTGTTTGTTTGTCTGTTCTCGTCTCTCGTGATGACTCGTGTGGGGGAGCACAACTGGCATGTGATGATGATGGGCCTGACAGTACAGATTGGATTTCTGAGTCTCCCTTGTGTGCCCTTCGTGGTTCTGCCTCCTCTATTGCCGAGAGTCCGTCTGCAGCCAAGTGTTCCATTGCCCGTTGCACCGTGATGTTCTCCAGTCATGATTCGGCTGGCACTTGCATAATCAATTCTAGTGCCACTCACCACATGACATGTCGTTGTAGTGACTTCGTTGTCCTCCGTCCTGTGGCATCTGTTCGTTCTGTTCCCACAGGCTCTGGTCAGTCCTTGCCAGTCCAAGGTGTTGGGGTTGTCTCCTTCGATGGTCCGTCTGGCCCCTTGTATCTCTCCGACGTGCTTTTTGTGCCTAACCTTGAGCTGAGCTTGCTCTCTGTGCGTGTCTGCACTCTGATGGGAATCTCAGTGGACCACACTGCTGACTCTGCAATAGTGACTACTCTTGATACTCGCACTGTTGTTCTTTGTGCCTCTGTTGTTGATGATCTGTATCGTGTTCCTCGGATCTCTTCTTCTCCTTGCTCCCCTTCCCCTCTTGTTCGTGTATTTGTCACTGGTGTCCTGTTTGCTGAGCAAGAGCGCCTGCTGCATCGGCGTCTGTGTCATGTTAGCTCCGACACTATGTCAAAGCCCATTAGGACGTAGCCCGCCCTCGGTCTTGACACGGCCTCTTTCGAGAAGCCGCCCAAGACCGATTGTCTTTTGTGCGCTCAGGGTAAGATGCATCGCTACACCTACCTTGACTCCCGTTCTCGAGCACTTTGCCCCCTCGAGCTGGTCCATTCGGACCTTCTCGGTCCTCTCCCTGTCGAGTCCTCATCCGATCGGGGCCGATATGTCCTCACCCTGACCGATGACTTCACCGGGATGCGGTGGGTCTACAGCCTGTGCCAAAAGAGTGATGCCTCTCTCGCGCTTTGCCTCTGGCTAGTGATGGCTGAGCGTCTGTCTCGCTACTCGCTACATACCTTCCGCTCCGATCGCGGTGACGAGCTTCCTGGCGACATGGACAGTTTCTTTGCCGAGCGCGGGACTGTTCACCAGGTCTCTGCTCTTGCCACTCCTCAGCAAAACGGTGTCTCTGAGCGCTAGAACGGCACCATGGAGGATGCGGTTCGTACTATGCGGTCTGAGTGCGGTCTCCCGGAATCCTTCGCCTTTGAAGGATTTGCGTACATGACGTGGGTCTGGAACCGCCTCCCGCACGGTCCTCTTCTGGACCATGTTACACCGTACGAGCTCTGGTTTGGCCACCGTGCTTGTGTACTCGTCACTCAGAGCTCTCCCTTGGATGCTTCTGTTGCATCAGGCCCAATACACACGCGTTATAGGGGAGCGCTTTAGTGTCCTCCTTGGCGTAGTGCCCACGGCCTCCACACCTCTCACACCTAATGGGTAGGACGCCCTGAAGGTGGACGATCGCATACAATTGGGGGAGACAATTGATGTGACCTTGTACCTCCGCCTCATCGGATCCTGATGTACCTGGCCACTACCAAATGCCTCGACATCGCTTTTGTCTTCATCCTCCTTGCACATTTTTTTGTAGGCTCCACATGCTAGAGCCATGCAGGCGGCTGTGCGAGTGGTGTGGTACGTCATGTGCACGTCGTACCTCGGACTTTGATTTCGTCGATAGTGTTTGGTGGTTCTTGACAGCTACACTGACAACGACTAGGCCTGGAGCCCAGATGGATGCAGTCGCACCGGTTACATGTTCCGGCTCCCTAGTACCGCTTTGTCCTGTCGCAGTGGGAAGTAGGGCTGCATTGCACGTAGCTTGTCGGAGGCAAGGTATGTTTCTCTCGGTGTAGGGGTTGTTGAGGCAGTGTGGCTAAAGCGCCTGTTCCTTCAGCTGGGTCAGTCACTGCCCGCCATTGTGCTTCGCTCTGACAACCGGAGTGCTCTTGCCATTGCGGAGAACTTTGGTTTCTTTCATGCTCAAACAAAGCATATTGCGGTTGAGCATCACTTTGTGCGTGATCTGGTGGAGTGACACGTGATCTTCGTCATATGGGTCGGAACTAACATGCGGCGTGTAGACTTCTTCACAAAGGAACTGGCACGCGCGAAGTTCCTGGTGGTCATTCATTCCATTGGGCTTCGCCCCTTACCTGAGAGTGGTTGAGTGCGGGGTGTCTATATGCCTGTGTCATGACTGTCTGTGCACTCATTCTTGCACTCCTTTCAGTGATGCATGTGTATGGACATCCGTACCATCGGGTCATTTGGGAGTGTTGTGATTTGTGACGTTCCTATCAACCCGTACAGCTTACCGTGACCACTCGGTCGTGTCCATGCTCGTGCAGATCCTTGATGCGAACCCAGGTGGCACCGGGGCATCGTCTGGCTGTGGACTACCTGCTCGGAGGTGATCGACGATTGCCCCAGAGTCCCAGATGCTGTCTGGGACCTTCTACATTTTTTCTGCAGCTTGTAGGATTTTGTCGGTGGACTGGCCGTGGGTCCGATTTGCATGTTTTTGTATTGTGTGTCCACCGTTTGTTGCCGGATGCATTCATGTGACCAGTTGTAGCGTCTGGCTTGAGATTTTGCATGTATAGGTTCAGATGGCGTAGCATTCTGACTTGTCTACGCTGAGTTACAGCCAAAACAGTGGTTTTGGACCAGCTTTTGGACAGATCTTGCATTGCCGCGTGAGACACCCACCGTGCGCCGCGGCAGGTACTTATGCCATGGACTTGTTATTTGTCATCTCTCCCTGCAAATGCTATTGAAGCATTTGGACACCTTGCCTTGTGTCGCATAGCCAGACCCTTGCCATTGTGTGTACGACTTGTGACTGTGGTCACTGTCTGACTAGGCACTGACGCCTAGTCAATGGCAGTATCACCAGGAATAGGCCTGTTAAATCGAGATCGAGACGAGATGTCTCAATCTCAAACTCATATTTTCTCACTTCGGTACGAGATGTCTTGTACCGGGTACAAAGGACAAGAAAATCTTGGTCTCACACCGATTGGCATCAGGCTTGTGTCGGTCTCGTCTCGGTCTCGCTCATGTCCTTCAAAATCTCGCTTTTGCACCATTGCGAGGGGCAAAGGAAATGACGCGGCGAGCTGTTAAAATGCACCCACTTTGCGACCACCACACTTTTGACTAGGAGGAACGTTTTCGGAAACAACTGAACTGAAAATGTTTTCCTGAGCAAACTACTAAGTTCATAAGTCAAACCCGACATTCCAAAGTTAAGACATACCTCTTTTGCTGCCTTGCCTGACAGTTGTACATCTCGACCACTGGAAACGACACATTTCCAGGACTTGCCGGCGCCCGACATGTGCAACCAGCTCACATGGAGACATAAACATTACACGGAGAGCGAAAAGACTATTGTCAACGATGTGGAAAGAACATTTTACTAGTTGAACCTACTCGAAGACTCAGAAATTCATTGGGTTGTTTACGAAAAAAATAGCAACGTCATGTTCTCTAATGTTAGTGTTGACCCTCCACAATCGTTTCCAAACAGCGTGGGTCACTGGATCTGCTCGCTTTCTGTTCTGACAGATCCAGTGTCCGATTGGCTCTTAAGGCCTTGGCACACTTGGCAGGTCCACACACCAAGAAAAGGCAACAATCACAATGCGGTACAAAATTCTCGTCTCAATCTCGCATGGCATGTGACGTGTCTCGGTCTCGTCTTTGGAAATGCGTGGAAGCTTCCTAGCAGTATAGCCGCTGACTAGGCGTCACTGCCTGGTCAGACGATGACGATAGTCACAAGTCATGCACACAACGGCAAGGGTCTGGCTAGGGGACACAAGGCAAAGTGTCAAAATGCTTTAAT
This sequence comes from Penium margaritaceum, assembly GCA_023375785.1. Taxonomy (NCBI): domain Eukaryota; kingdom Viridiplantae; phylum Streptophyta; class Zygnematophyceae; order Desmidiales; family Peniaceae; genus Penium; species Penium margaritaceum. The sequence continues at coordinate 64,484 of SZWC01008228.1, forward strand.
AGCATTTGCAGAGAGAGATGAGAAATGACAGGTCCATGGCATAAGTACCTGCCGCGGCGCACGGCGGGTGTCGCATGCGGCAGTGCAAGGTCTGTCCTAAAACCGGCCCAAAACCACTGTTTTGGCCGTAACTCAGCGTAGACAAGTCAAAAACGCTAGGTCGTCTCAACCTGCATGTGTAGAATCGCAAGCCAGACGCTACGACTGGTCCCATGCATGCATCGGGCAACAAATGGTGGACAACCAATGCAAATACATGCAAATCGGGCCCACGGCCAGTCCACCAATAAAAACCTAAGAGCTGCAGAAAAACTGCAAAAGGTCCCTGACAGCATCCAGGACTCTAGGACGACCGTCGATCAGCTCCAAGCAGGAAGTCCACCACCAGACGACGCCCTGGTACCACCTGGGTCCGCATCATGGAATTGCACCAGCATGGACAGGGTCGAGTGGTCACAGTAAACTGTACAAGTCGATAGGAACATCAGAAATCACAACACTCCTCCATGACCCGATGGTACGCATGTCCATACACGTGTAGTACTGAGACAAGTGCAACAACGAGTGAAAAAACAGTCGTGACACAGACACACACACATCCCGTACTCAACCACTCTCACGCAAGGGGCAAAGCCCAATGGAACGAATGGCCACCAGAAACTTCTTGCGCGCCAGTGCCTTCGTCAAGAAGTCAGCACGCTGCATGTTAGTGCAGACCCATATGACGGAGATCACGTGTTGCTCCAACAGATCATGCACAAAGTGATGCTTAACCACAATGTACTTCGTGTGAGCATGAAAAACACCGAAGTTCCCCGCAATGGCAAGAGCACCCTGGTTGTCACAACGAAGCACAATGGCGGGCACCGACTGACCCAGCTCAAGGAATAGGCGCTGCAGCCATACTACCTTAGCAGCCCCAGCACGCAGAGCAACATACTCTGCCTCCAATGCGCTACGTGCGATGCAGCCTTGCTTGCCACTGCGCCAGGAAATAGCAGCACCACCGAGCACGAACACGTAACCAGTGCGATTGCGTCCATCTGGACTCCAGGACCAGTCGATGTCGGTGTAGCCGTCAAGAACCACTGAATACTGCTGGTGAAAGCAGATTCTGAGGTACGGCGTGGAATCCATGTACCGCACTCGCACAGCTGCTTGGAGCCTGCAAAAACTATGCAAGGAGGCTGACAGCAAAAGCGATGTTGGGGCGTGTGGTAGTGGCCAGGTACATCAGAGATCCAATAAGGCAGAGGTACAAGGTCACATCCACTGTCTCTCCCATCTGTGTGGGATCATCCACCTTCAGGGCATCCTACACGTCAGGTGTGAGAGGTATGGAGGCCGTTAGCACTACGCCAAGGAGGTCATTGAAGCGCTCCCCCACAACACGTGCGTATCGGGCCTGATGCAATAAAAGCGTCCTGCGTCTCCGGTCTCGTACAATCTCCATGCCAAGAAACATCGCTATAGGACCAAGGTCCTTCATCCTATAGGCAATCTGGAGGACCGCCTCGGCCTCCTTCACGGCCTCAATGGAGGGAGACGCGATCAGGAGGTCGTCTGCATAGACTAGGATTGCAGTGAACCGCTCGGGCGCCTGTTCGATGAAAAGAGAGGGATCGGCCTCGCTTTGTACATATCGTGCATGAGTGAGAGTGCCTGTATTCTCCCGATTCTAGCACGGAGGAGACTGTGTGAGTCCATACAAGTCCTTGCGCAAGCGCCAGACCTTGTCACTGTCCTCAAAGCCTGGTGGCTGGGCCACGTAAGTCTCCTCGTCCAGAGAGCCATGGAGGAACACATTGTTCACATCCATGTGGTACAGTTCCCAGTCATGCTGAGCCACCTCACCAAACAGAGCGCGAGCTCAAGTCATGCGGCCGACAGGGGCAAAGGTGTCAGCGTAATGAACGCCCTTGATCCAAGAGCACCCCTTGATGACCAAGCGAGCCTTCTGGCGTTCAAGTGAGCCATCCGGCTTCACCTTCTTGCGAAAGATCCACTTGACCTGGATAGCCTTCCTCCCAAGTGGAAGGTCGACTAGCTTGTAAACTCCGTGCTTTCGGATGGCACGAAGCTCATCCTCGCAGGTGGCACGCTAGGCATCGGCACCCTCTGACTAGAGGGCGTCCCTCAGTGTGCCCGGATCAGGCACCAATGAGGGAAAACTCTGAGTGGCGAGTGCGCATGCCTCAAAACTAGGTTTAACAACCACAAGGTCAGCTGATGCATCACAAGCGACACAAAACTCGCGAGTGACGAGATCATGCCCTACAGGACACGCTAGATGTACCTCTGTGTGATCTATACGAACACTCGGGCCGAGGGCCTTTGTGCCGGGATCGCCACTCACAACGCTACGAGTGGAGCGCCTGGGTGCGGGATCTGGCACTCGCTGGGCTCCCGAGCCCAACGGGACAAGGACAGGTGATGCCGTGGGAGGGAAGGCTGGTGAACAGATGGGAGACGCAGGACTGGGAGTGGCAGCAGGACCGCCCACAAAGACAAAAGTACCGGCGGACAGAGGGACAACATCATGGGTGTCTCTGGGGCGCGAGGGTGTAGGAGAGGAGACAGGCCGGACGAGAGAGGTCTCTTGGCCGACAGCGATGATCGCCGGGTCATCAAGAGTCGGAGACCGAGAAGTGGAGGGGGCTCAAACGGACACATCAGCCAGACGCGAGGTAATCGTAGGCTCAGACTCCCCCATCTGTCAAGAAAGCTCATACGTTGAGAGGTGTGTGACGGATATCGACACAATCGAGGTCAGATCGCGGTAGGTGAGGGACTCAAAGAAGAGAGCGTCGCGGGACTCAACAATGCGATGACGGGCGGGATCCCAAGAACACCAGGCCTTCGACCGCGGGCAGATACCAACGAAGGAATACAAACGACCACGCAGAGAGACCTTGGACCCCTGCTGACCCTCCATGTACCACAGAGAAGCCACTAAGCCCAAGACACGAGCAAGACGCAGATCGGCACGATGGCCAAACCAGAGCTCATACGGTGTAACGTGGTCCGGAAGAGGACCGTACAGGGGGCGGTTCCAGACCCACGTCACGTAGGCGAATCCTTCAAAGGCAACGGATTCCGGGTGACCGCACTCAGACCACATAGCACGAACGGCATCCTCCATGGTGCAGTTCCAGCGCTCAGAGACACCGTTCTGCTGAGGAGTGGCAGGAGCAGAGACCTGGTTGAAAAATCCCGCCCTCGTCAAAGAAATTGTGCATGTCGCCAAGAAACTTGCCGCCGCGATCGGAGAGTAAGGTATGTAGCGAGTAGGGAGATTGACGCACAGCCATCACTAGCCAGAGGCGAACCGCGAGAGCGGCATCACTCTTTTGGCGCAGGCTGAAGACCCACCACATCCGGGTGAAGTCATCGGTCAGGGTGAGGACATATCGGCCCCGATCAGATAAGGACTTGACAGGGAGAGGACCGAGAAGGTCCGAATGGACCAGCTCGAGGGGGCAAAGTGCTCGAGAACAGGAGTCAGGGTAGGTGCAGCGATGCATCTTACCCTGAGCGTACAAAAAACAATCGGTCTTGGGAGGCTTCTCAAAAGGGACCGCGTCAAGACCGAGGGCGGGCTGTATCCTAATGAGCTTCGACACAGTGTCGGAGCTAACATGACACAGACGTCAATGCAGCAGGCGCTGTTGCTCAGCAGACAGGACACCAGTGACAAACACACGAACAGAAGGGGAAGGGGAGCAAGGAGAAGAAGAGATCCGAGGAACACAATACTGATCATCAACAACAAAGGCACGAAAAACAACAGTGCGAGTATCAAGAGTAGTCACTGCTGCGGAGTCAACAGTGTGGTCCACTGAGAGTCCCATCAGAGTGCAGGCACGCATAGAGAGCAAGCTCAGCTCAAGGTTAGGCACAAAAAGCACGTCGGAGAGATACAAGGGGCCAGACAGACCATCGAAGGAGACAACCCCAACACCTTGGACTGGCAAGGACTGACCAGAGCCTGTGGGAACAGAACGAACAGATGCCACAGGACGGAGGAAAACAAAGTCACTACAACGACATGTCATGTGGTGAGTGGCACTGGAATCGATGATGCAAGTGCCAGCCGAATCATGACTGGAGAACATCACGGTGCAACGGGCAATGGAACACTCGGCTGCAGACGGACGCTTGGCAACAGAGGAGGGAGAACGACGAAGGGCGCACAGGTGAGACTGAGAAATCCAATCTTTACTGTCAGGCCCATCATCATCACATGGTAGCTGTGCTCCCCCACACGAGTCATCACGAGAGACGAGAACAGACAAACAAACAATTTGTGAACCGCCCGGCTATTATGACACACTCGTACCTCCCTGAGAACGAAGCGCCAAGAGCTGAATGAGCTCGACAATGGTGCGTTCACGGGGGTCCGGGTCTCCGATGCTCGCCGGTGGGGAAGCGGGAACTATTGCGGTCGTGGTCGCCACACGACAAGAGGCTGTGCTGCTCAACGAAGACCGCATTGAGTGTGCAGCCTGAAGACCGCGAGTCATCCGTGCCCAGTCGAGCGGCTGCTGGCACTCGGTGTAGCGGTGAGCGCCTCCATAGTTGTAGCAGTGAACAGTGTGTCCATTGCTACCGCGTGATGACTGTTGCTACTGTGACTACTGCTGGCCCGAGCCACACTTCTTTTTTCCCCTCTTCCCCTTTGCTGCTGCCGTCACACCGTGTGTCTGTGTCGGGGTAGCCTGGGTGGAAGGGGAAGAGGAGGGTGTGCCAGAGGATGGATAGAGGAAGTGCGAGAGAGGCGTCGGTGGTGACGCGATCACCATTGCACTAAGTGGACCCTCTTGATGGGCGATGGCTGCCTCATGCGCGGAAGTCACGTGGAGGAAAAGCTGATATGCCCAAGGAAGAAGGTCAAGGAAGGTGGAGAAGGGCTTGCGTACGGCATCACTATACTCTCGAGAAGATGCATGCATGCTCAAGACGGACTCAGATCATGATCGTGCCATGCGCCCACAATTGTGTACCTCCTTATGTCCCAAGGCGCGTGTAGATGTGCATTGCGCGCGGCCAATAATCGCCTACGAGCTCGGCAGGTCCCTGACAAAGTGAATGGAAGGTACAGATGTGAGCCACACACGTGGCGTGTGTCTTTGCAGCAAGCAAAGACAATGCCAGTTCCCATCCCCGACGTGGGTTAGCACTCAAGCCGATGCCGGACTCTCCAAAGAAAGGACAAAAGTCCACGATAATCTCATGCTACATGGTGTAAAGGAGGCTTCACATCGCTTGAGCCACTGTCAGCACCTGAGCATGGTCCGTACTGAATGTGGTAGTAGGGCCAAAATCCCTCTGAAGTGGCCCAGACCTGGAAAAGGGTCTCCCAGCAATCAAAGCTGTCTTCGCTGCCATATCATGGGGGCGGTGTCTCAAAGTCCTGAGGTTACTTCTGCGTAGGGAGAGGAACCATAGGCTCGGAAAGACGAGGGATGGGGACGACACTGGGACAAGGAAAGTCGCCGAGGTTAGGCTCACGCGAGGATCGGATCTCCGGGAACAGGGAATCGGAACACGTCTGCAGCTGACGGAGACGCTCCTGAAGTAAGCGAATCTCCCTCTCGGGAGTGCCATCCTCCATGCCTGGCATGTCAGGTTCCTTCTCCAAAGGATCAAGAAGTGGCGGGTCCTGTCCTGTCGCTATCCTTGTTGTGGATGCTGACTGCTATGCAGAAGGTCTGACACCGCCGACCCCCCCGGAGGTCTGTTGTGGTGTTGTGGATTGACTCCAAAGAAGATCAGTGAGCGTGCGGATGGTGTCGTTCTACTGATGCTGTACATGATGTATCTCATCTTGCTGACTCCGCAGGTCTTCAATAGCTTGTGAGCGTGGGCTCAGGACCCCTGAGGAGGAGGAGGAGGGATCAGGTGGTCCCATGTCCTCATCAGTGGTCGGAGCTTTGTGAGCGCTCAGTATGGGGGCGAACGTAAAAAATGCTCCAAACATGAAATCAATAGTGTTTTCTTGAGGATTTCTAACGTTCAGAAAAAATTATATTTTGATCTAGAGCTTGCTAACATCTGCACAGCCTACGATGACGTCAGCGTATTTGACGCTAGCAAAAAACGCTAGCGTTTTTTATGCTTGCATATTGTACGCCAGGTTTTTTTCTTTTTTTTTCCAGTGGGAGTCACGCAGACTCCTTAATGAAGGGGGGGGAACCTTGTCACCGCCTTGTGCGGCTGCGTAGTTGCACAAAAACTTCACTACGCTGTTTTACGCAACACTATAGCGTAGCACAGCCGCCGTGGCTGCTACTACACAGCATTGCTGCTGCTGCGGCCGCTGCAGTTGCTACTGCTACAATGCTACCACTGCTATTCCAATGCTACTATTGCTGTCGTCGCGCTGCTGTTGCTGCCCATACCTGCTTCTTGCTGCAGCTGGTGATACTCGCTGCCACTGTCGCTGCTTGTTGCTGCTTCCGCTACGTGCTCCTGCTGCTCGCAACTGCCGCTTCGCGCTACAAGCTGTTGTGGGCTACTGTTGCGAGGTGCTTCCCCTTTCTTTTTCTGTATAGGCTGGCAGCCAGATACGGCAAGTACTACCACCCGGTGCTGCTGTTGCTGCTACTCGGCTTGGCTGTAGGAGCTACTAAATGCCGCAGCTCACCCGATAAGGTGGTGGGAACTGCGTGATGATGTCCTCGTTGAAAACATGTGCAAAAAGTCCCAGGATACGGTGGCGACAATGACTCTTACTGCTGCTGCCGGTGCTGCGTCTTTGCGTCGTAGATCAGCAAGATAGGTCTTGCTGCTCTGATACCATGAGAAAATACGTGGAATCTTCCTAGCGATGTTGCTGCTGACTAGGCGTCAGTGCCTGGTCAGATGGTGACGACAATCACAAGTCGTGTACAGAACGGAAAGGGTCTGGCTAGGAGACACAAGGCAAAGTGTTTAAATTGCTTCGATAGCATTTGCAGAGAGAGATTACAAAGGACAAGTCCATGGCATAAGTTCCTGCTGCAGCGCACGGTGGGTGTCGCACGCGGCAGTGCAAGATCTGTCCAAAAACTGGCCCACAACCAATGTTTTGGCCTTAACTCAGCGTGGACAAGTCAGAACGCTATGTCGTCTAAACCTACACGTGCAGAATCTCAAGCCCGATGCTACAACTGGTCATATCCATGCATCCGGCAACAAACTGTGGATACACAATGCAAAAACATGCAACTTGTACCCACAGCAAGTCCACCGATGAAATCGTACAAGCTGCAGAAAAACTATAGAAGGTTCTAGAAAGCATCCAAGACTGTGTGGCGGCTATTGATCAGCTCCGAGCAGGTAGTCCACCCCGGTGCCATCTGGGTCCGCATCAGGGATCTGCACGAGCATGGACACGGCCGAGTGGTCACAGTAATTGTATAGGTCGATAGGAACGTCACAAATGACAACAATGGGTTCTTCATTACTTTTAAATTGCTTGTGATTCATCAAATAGAGGATGATAAATGATTAGAAGAAGTTACTGTGAAAGAATAATGTTTCAAAGATCAAACATCCTTTGAATGAGAGAGAGAGAGCAAGAGGGAGAGGGAGAGGGAGAGAGGGAGAGGGAGA
>SZWC01008229.1:10051-24563 GCA_023375785.1 Penium margaritaceum
GTAGCACGTCAAGGAGATTGTATCCGTATATATCCAGGGTGGCGATTTCATGACGCAGTTGGTGGCGCCATCGCTCAAAGTTATGGCTCTCATCAGGTGCGAAGCTGAGTGGAGAAATGTTGTCGGTTAGGGATGCAACTTCCTTGTAAAGCAACATGGTGCGTCGTTGCTCTTCCATCGAGGAGGAGGAGTGTTGAGTGCTGATGAGGGAGAGGGAACGACCAGGAAATTGAGAACAATAGATTTTGCAGGAGGGTTGATGGTGATGCGATGGAGCAGATGTTGCAGATGAATGATGGAGGAGGAAGAGGATGGTGGAATGGGGCAAATCCGAATTGTGGAAGTCTCGGTGTGGGCGCAGGTTGTCGCGAAGTGGGCGATGCGACCGGGCGGATCTTTGTGCCGAGCAGAAGGGGTGAGAGCGGATGACAGAGGAACGATGATTGACGGGGTGGGCGCAGGGGTGAAACCACGTGCGCTGAGAATGTTTCGGCATGGGTGCAGGTTGTTGCGCAACGAGCAATGCAACCGGATGAATCCGAGTGCCGAGCAGAGAAAGATGACTTGCAGAGGAATGCGGAGTCGAGGAGTGGATGCAGGGGCGAAACCACGTGCGCTGCAAAGTAGAGGAGTAGGATGCGGCAAGGGGAAGGCATGTGCCAACGCGCTGCGAGAAATCTGTTTTCAGCGTGGGTGCAGGCTGCTGCGAAGCGGGCAGCTAGCTCGTGCAGATCCTGGTGCTGGCCACAGATGCTGCTGCTGAGGAGGTTGAAGCTGATGAAATAGAAGTGGGTGCAGGGGCGAAACCACGTGCGTTGCGAAACAGGCAATGCAACCGGGTGGTTCCTTGTGCCGAGCGGAAAATGATGCTGAGGCGGAGGAAGTAATTCATGAATGAGTGGGCGCAGGGGCAGAACCACGTGCGCTGCAGCATTCTGCAGCGCACATGGTTCTGATGATGCTGATGAGGCGGAGGCGATGCGGAGGCGGTGCAGATGATGATGATGCAGAGATGAGGAATGGACGAAGATGCATCAGGCGGCTGTTGAGAGTGAGGAGGTAGAGGAGGAGAGATTGAGGAGGACTGATGGTGATAGACGAGGACGATGTGAGAGAGGAAAGATGATGACGAAGATGGAGGCGGAGATCGTGGTGAGTGGAGAGTTGGAGGATGATGCGACAGAGAGGCAGGGCGAGATAACCACTTCTTCTGCTTTCAGGAGAGTGACGGCTTGTTCCCCAGTTGGCCCTTCATTGGGCAAGAAGACTGGTGGTGTCCGATATCCTGGAAAGTGGGGGAAGTTAGTTTGCAGCAGAGGAAGTCAGGCAGTGAGCTGGAGCACTGGTCTGCTGATGTCAGGAGAGTGACGACTTGTTTCCCAGTTGGCTCGGAACGGGAGCAGGAAGACTGGTGGTGTCCGATATCTTCACGGCGGCAGTTTGGCTGCAGCTGCTGATGAAGCGAGAAGGCAATGCGAGGAGGCGGCTCGAGATGATAGATGCAGGTGGGCCAGGGACAACGAGACAGAAGTAGTGGATGAGGCTGATGAGGAGAGGAGCGACAGGAGGAGATGCTTGCGAAGGCTGAAGAGATGAGAAGCAGCAGAGAGTTGGCGGTAGGAAGCTTCCAGGAAGATGACGGCAGACGGCGGCTCCGGAGTATTCGTGCAGTTGCTGAGGACGGCAAGTTACCAAGAGTTGGCCACGGGCGCGGAAATGGGCGCAGGGCTTTCTCGGGATGACGTAGCTTTTCTTCAGCGTGAGAACTTTCTTCAAGCAGTGCTGCTGATGTCAGCTGCTGACGAAGCGAAGAGGCGCAAGACGACGATAGCGGTGGCAGAAGAGCGCGAATGGAGGTGATGAAGGAAGGATGGCGGCAGTGCGATGACGCGGTTACGGGGCACCAGGTGATGTTGCCTGATGCTCTGATACCATGTCAGAAGAATGTAAGCATGAGGACAGCGGCAGCAAAAGCAGGCAGAGGCATCGGGACATGCAAGCGTACGTCACTGGACTGACGTAAGCGAAAGCGGTTCCGAGGAGTTAGTCGCAGAGGTTGACGGAGGCTGAGACATGAGGCAGTTGAGGTAGACGAGCTGATGCGAGAGAGTGTTAGCAAGATGAGTGACAGTTGGCGGAGTAAGTGAGCTGAGCGAAGGAGCAGGAGTGACAGAGCGAAGGGGTGAGAGAGGCTGGCGAAGACAAGGAATGCGATGTGCGAGCAAAGCGAAGACACGGCGGCGAAGCCGCGGAACCAAAGGGGAACATGATGAGAATAACTGTTCTGGTTAACTCGATGGAATGAACATCCTCAGTATAAAAAGGGCAGAACAGGGCAAATGAGCAAAGCAACAGCTTCCTTCCGCTAGCCGGACGCGGGTGACAGGTGTCACTTTATTAGGGGATGACTTGACCGAAGGGTCTGAACAGTTGAGCGACCGGAGAGCCGTTGGGCAAGGTGGTTCGGTCATTGGACCTGAACCGTTATTGAGACCGAGAAATTTTCTTCTCTTGTCAAGGCTTCATTTTTGACTGAGTTGTGCCAGTGTTGTGCCAGAGTTGTGCCAACGTTGTGCCAGAGTTGTGCCATGGTTGTTCTAGCGTTGTGCCAGAGTTTTGCCATAGTTGTGCCAGACTTGTGCCAAAGTTCTGCAAGCGTTGTGTCAGAGTTGTGCCAGAGTTGTGCCAGAGTTGTGCCAGAGTTGTACCATAGTTGTGCCAAAGTTGTGCCAGAATTGTGCCAGAGTTGTGCCAGAATTGTGCCAGAGTTGTGCCAGAGTTGTGCCAGAGTTGTGCCAGAGTTGTGCCAGAGTTGTGTCAGAGTTGTGCCAGAGTTGTGCCAGAGTTGCGGCAGAGTTGTGCCATATTTGTGCCAACATTGTGCCAGAGTTGTGCCAGAGTTGTTCCAGAGTTGTGCCATAGTTTTGCAATAGATGTGGCAGACGTCTGTGAGAGTTGTCCAAGAGTTGTGTCATAGTTGTGCCAGAGTTGTGCCACAGTTGTACCAGAGTTTTGCCAGAGTTGTGCCAGAGTTGTGCCAGAGTCGTGCTAGAGCTGTGCCAGAGTTGTGCCAGAGTTGTGCCATAGTTGTGCCAGAGTTGTGCCAGAGTTGTGCCAGAGTTGTGCCAGAGTTGTGCCAGAGTTGTGCCAGAGTTGTGCCAGAGTTGTGCCAGCGTTGTGCCAGAGTTGTGCCAGAGTCGTGCCAGAGCTGTGCCAGAGTTGTGCCAGAGTTGTGTCAGAGTGGTTCCAGACTTGTGCCAGAGTTGTGCCAGAGTTGTGCTAGAGCTGTGCCAGAGTTGTGCCAGAGTTGTGTCAGAGTGGTTCCAGACTTGTGCCAGAGTTGTGCCAGAGTTGTGCTAGAGCTGTGCCAGAGTTGTGCCAGAGTTGTGTCAGAGTGGTTCCAGACTTGTGCCAGAGTTGTGCCAGAGTTGTGCTAGAGCTGTGCCAGAGTTGTGCCAGAGTTGTGTCAGAGTGGTTCCAGACTTGTGCCAGAGTTGTGCCAGAGTTGTGCTAGAGCTGTGCCAGAGTTGTGCCAGAGTTGTGTCAGAGTGGTTCCAGACTTGTGCCAGAGTTGTGCCAGAGTTGTGCTAGAGCTGTGCCAGAGTTGTGCCAGAGTTGTGTCAGAGTGGTTCCAGACTTGTGCCAGAGTTGTGCCAGAGTTGTGCTAGAGTTGTGCCAGAGTTGTGCCAGAGTTGTCCCAGAGTTGTGCCAGAGTTGTGCCAGAGTTGTGTCAGAGTTGTGCCAGAGTTGTGCCAGAGTTGTTCCATAGTTGTGCCAGAGTTGTGCCAACATTGTGCCAGAATTGAGCCAGAGTTGTGCAAGAGTTCTGTCAGAGTTGTGCCAGAGTTTTGCCATAGTTGTTCCAGACTTGCGACAGAGTTGTGCAAGAGTTATGTCAGAGTTGTGCCAGAGTTATGCCAGGGTTGTGCCAGAGTTGTACCAGAGTTTTGCCAGGGTTGTGCCAGAGTTGTGCCAGAGTTGTGCAAGAATTGTGCCAGAATTGTGCCAGCGTTCTGCCAGAGTTGTGCCAGAGTCGTGCCAGAGTTGTGCCAGAGTTGTGCCAGAGTTGTGCCAGAGTTGTGCCAGAGTTGTTTCAGATTTGTGCCACAATTGTGCCAGTGTTGTGCCAGAGTTGTGTCAAAATTGTGCCAGAGTTGTGCCATAGTTGTTCCAGAGTTGTGCCAGAGTTTTGCCATAGTTGTGCCAGACTTGTGCCATAGTTGTGCAAGCGTTTTGTCAGAGTTGTGCCAGAGTTGTGCCAGAGTTGTGCCATAGTTGTACTATAGCTGTGCCAGAGTTGTGCCAGAGTTGTGCCAGAGTTGTGCAAGAGTTGTGCCAGAGTTGTGCCAGAGTTGTGCCAGAGTTGTGCCAGAGTTGTGCCAGAGTTGTGCCAGAGTTGTGCCATAGTTGTGCCAACATTGTGCCAGAGTTGTGCCAGAGTTGTGCCAGAGTTCTGCAATAGATGTCGCAGACGTGTGCCAGAGTTGAGCAAGAGTTGTGTTATAGTTGTGCCAGAGTTGTGCCAGAGTTGTACCAGAGTTTTGCCAGAATTGTGCCAGAGTTGTGCCAGAGTTGTGCTAGAGTTGTGCCAGAGATGGGCCAGAGTTGTGCCATTGTTGTGGCAGAATTGTGCCAGAGTTGTGCCAGAGTCGTGCCAGAGTTGTGCCAGGGTTGTGCCAGAGTTGTGCCAGACTTGTGCCAGCGTTCTGCCAGAGTTGTGCCAGAGTTGTGCCAGAGTTGTGCCAGAGTTGTGCCAGAGTTGTGTCTGATTTGTGCCAGAGTTGTGCCAGAGTTGTGCCGGAGTTGTGCCAGAGTTGTACCAGAGTTGTGCCAGAGTTGTGCCAGCGTTCTGCCAGAGTTGTGCCAGAGTCGTGCCAGAGTTGTGCCAGAGTTGTGTCAGAGTTGTGCCAGAGATGTGCCAGAGTTGTGCCATAGTTGTGCCAGACTTGTGCCAGAGTTGTGCCAGAGTTGTGCCGGAGTTGTGCCAGAGTTGTACCAGAGTTGTGCCAGAGTTGTGCCAGCGTTCTGCCAGAGTTGTGCCAGAGTCGTGCCAGAGTTGTGCCAGAGTTGTGTCAGAGTTGTGCCAGAGATGTGCCAGAGTTGTGCCATAGTTGTGCCAGACTTGTGCCAGAGTTGTGCCAGAGTTGTGCCGGAGTTGTGCCAGAGTTGTACCAGAGTTGTGCCAGAGTTGTGCCAGCGTTCTGCCAGAGTTGTGCCAGAGTCGTGCCAGAGTTGTGCCAGAGTTGTGTCAGAGTTGTGCCAGAGATGTGCCAGAGTTGTGCCATAGTTGTGCCAGACTTGTGCCAGAGTTGTGCCAGAGTTGTGCCGGAGTTGTGCCAGAGTTGTACCAGAGTTGTGCCAGAGTTGTGCCAGCGTTCTGCCAGAGTTGTGCCAGAGTCGTGCCAGAGTTGTGCCAGAGTTGTGTCAGAGTTGTGCCAGAGATGTGCCAGAGTTGTGCCATAGTTGTGCCAGACTTGTGCCAGAGTTGTGCCAGAGTTGTGCCGGAGTTGTGCCAGAGTTGTACCAGAGTTGTGCCAGAGTTGTGCCAGCGTTCTGCCAGAGTTGTGCCAGAGTCGTGCCAGAGTTGTGCCAGAGTTGTGTCAGAGTTGTGCCAGAGATGTGCCAGAGTTGTGCCATAGTTGTGCCAGACTTGTGCCAGAGTTGTGCCAGAGTTGTGCCGGAGTTGTGCCAGAGTTGTACCAGAGTTGTGCCAGAGTTGTGCCAGCGTTCTGCCAGAGTTGTGCCAGAGTCGTGCCAGAGTTGTGCCAGAGTTGTGTCAGAGTTGTGCCAGAGATGTGCCAGAGTTGTGCCATAGTTGTGCCAGACTTGTGCCAGAGTTGTGCCAGAGTTGTGCCGGAGTTGTGCCAGAGTTGTACCAGAGTTGTGCCAGAGTTGTGCCAGCGTTCTGCCAGAGTTGTGCCAGAGTCGTGCCAGAGTTGTGCCAGAGTTGTGTCAGAGTTGTGCCAGAGATGTGCCAGAGTTGTGCCATAGTTGTGCCAGACTTGTGCCAGAGTTGTGCCAGAGTTGTGCCGGAGTTGTGCCAGAGTTGTACCAGAGTTGTGCCAGAGTTGTGCCAGCGTTCTGCCAGAGTTGTGCCAGAGTCGTGCCAGAGTTGTGCCAGAGTTGTGTCAGAGTTGTGCCAGAGATGTGCCAGAGTTGTGCCATAGTTGTGCCAGACTTGTGCCAGAGTTGTGCCAGAGTTGTGCCGGAGTTGTGCCAGAGTTGTACCAGAGTTGTGCCAGAGTTGTGCCAGCGTTCTGCCAGAGTTGTGCCAGAGTCGTGCCAGAGTTGTGCCAGAGTTGTGTCAGAGTTGTGCCAGAGATGTGCCAGAGTTGTGCCATAGTTGTGCCAGACTTGTGCCAGAGTTGTGCCAGAGTTGTGCCTGAGTTGTGCCAGAGTTGTGCCAGAGTTGTGCCATAGTTGTGCCAACATTGTGCCAGAGTTTTGCCAGAGTTGTTCCAGAGTTGTGCCAGAGTTCTGCAATAGATGTGGCAGACGTGTGCCAGAGTTGTGCAAGATTTGTGTCATAGTTGTGCCAGAGTTGTGCCAGAGTTGTACCAGAGTTTTTCCAGAATTGTGCCAGAGTTGTGCCAGAGTTGTGCTAGAGTTGTGTCAGGGTTGTGCCAGAGTTGTGCAATAGTTGTGGCAGAATTGTGCCAGAGTCGTGCCAGAGTTGTGCCAGAGTTGTGCCAGGGTTGTGCCAGAGTTATGCCAGAATTGTGCCAGCGTTCTGCCAAAGTTGTGCCAGAGTTGTTCCAGAGTTGTGCCAGAGTTGTGCCAGAGTTTTGTCAGATTTGTGCCAGAGTTGTGCCAGACTTGTGCCACACTTGTGCCAACGTTGTTCCATAGTTTTTTCAGAGTTGTGCCAGAGTTTTTCCATAGTTGTGCCAGACTTGTGCCAGAGTTGTGCAATCATTGTGTCGGAGTTGTGCCAGAGTTGTGCCATAGTTATGCCACAGTTGTACCATAGTTGTGCCAGAGTTGTGCCAGAGTTGTGCCAGCATTGTGCCAGAGTTATGCCAGAGTTGTGCCAGATTTGTGCCAGAGTTGTGCCAGAGTTGTGCTAGAGTCTTGCCAGAGTTGTGTCAGAGTTGTACCATAGTTGTGCCAGAGTTGTGCCAGAGTTGTGCCTGAGTTGTACCAGAGTTGTGCCATAGTTGTGCCAGAGTTGTGCCAATGTTATGCCAGAGTAGTGCCAGAGTTGTGCAAGAGTTGTGTCAGAGTTGTGCCAGAGTTGTGCCTGAGTTGTGCCTGAGTTGTGCCGAGTTGTGCCTGAGTTGTGCCAGAGTTGTGCCAGGGTTGTGCCAGAGTTGTGCCGGGGTTGTGCCGGAGTTGTGCCAGAGTTGTGCCAGAGTTGTGCCACAGTTGTGCCAGAGTTGGGCCTCAGTTGTACCAGAGTTGTGCCAGAGTTGTGCCAGAGTTGTGCGAGAGTTGTGCCAGAGTTGTTCCAGAGTTGTGCCAGGGTTGTGCCAGAGTTGTGCCGGGGTTGTGCCGGAGTTGTGCCAGAGTTGTGCCAGAGTTGTGCCACAGTTGTGCCAGAGTTGGGCCTCAGTTGTACCAGAGTTGTGCCAGAGTTGTGCCAGAGTTGTGCGAGAGTTGTGCCAGAGTTGTTCCAGAGTTGTGCCAGGGTTGTGCCAGAGTTGTGCCGGGGTTGTGCCGGAGTTGTGCCAGAGTTGTGCCAGAGTTGTGCCACAGTTGTGCCAGAGTTGGGCCTCAGTTGTACCAGAGTTGTGCCAGAGTTGTGCCAGAGTTGTGCGAGAGTTGTGCCAGAGTTGTTCCAGAGTTGTGCCAGGGTTGTGCCAGAGTTGTGCCGGGGTTGTGCCGGAGTTGTGCCAGAGTTGTGCCAGAGTTGTGCCACAGTTGTGCCAGAGTTGGGCCTCAGTTGTACCAGAGTTGTGCCAGAGTTGTGCCAGAGTTGTGCGAGAGTTGTGCCAGAGTTGTTCCAGAGTTGTGCCAGGGTTGTGCCAGAGTTGTGCCGGGGTTGTGCCGGAGTTGTGCCAGAGTTGTGCCAGAGTTGTGCCACAGTTGTGCCAGAGTTGGGCCTCAGTTGTACCAGAGTTGTGCCAGAGTTGTGCCAGAGTTGTGCGAGAGTTGTGCCAGAGTTGTTCCAGAGTTGTGCCAGGGTTGTGCCAGAGTTGTGCCGGGGTTGTGCCGGAGTTGTGCCAGAGTTGTGCCAGAGTTGTGCCACAGTTGTGCCAGAGTTGGGCCTCAGTTGTACCAGAGTTGTGCCAGAGTTGTGCCAGAGTTGTGCGAGAGTTGTGCCAGAGTTGTTCCAGAGTTGTGCCAGGGTTGTGCCAGAGTTGTGCCGGGGTTGTGCCGGAGTTGTGCCAGAGTTGTGCCAGAGTTGTGCCATAGTTGTGGCATAGTTGTGCCAGAGTTGTGCCAGAGTTGTGCCAGAGTTGTGCCAGGGCTGTGCCAGAGTTGTGCCAGAGTTGTGCCAGAGTTGTGTCAGAGTTGTCCCAGAGTTGTGCCAGAGTTGTGCCATAGTTGTGCCAGAGTTGTGCCAATGTTATGCCAGAGTTGTGCCAGAGTTGTGCAAGAGTTATGTCAGAGTTGTGCCAGAGTTTTGCCATAGTTGTGCTAGACTTGCGCCAGAGTTGTGCACGAGTTATGTCAGAGTTGTGCCAGAGTTATGCCAGGGTTGTGCCAGAGTTGTACCAGACTTATGCCAGGGTTGTGCCAGAATTGTGCCAGAGTTGTGCCAGAGTTGTGCCAGAGTTGTGTCAGATTTGTGCCAGAGTTGTGCCAGTGTTGTGCCAGAGTTGTGCCAACGTTGTGCCAGAGTTGTGTCATAGTTGTTCCAGAGTTGTGCCAGAGTTGTGCCATAGTTGTGCCAGAGTTGTGCCAGAGTTGTGCCAGAGTTGTGTCAGATTTGTGCCAGAGTTGTGCCAGTGTTGTGCCAGAGTTGTGCCAACGTTGTGCCAGAGTTGTGTCATAGTTGTTCCAGAGTTGTGCCAGAGTTTTGCCATAGTTGTGCCAGACATGTGCCAGAGTTGTGCAAGGGTTGTATCAGAGTTGTGCCAGAGTTGTTCCAGAGTTGTGCCAGAGTTGTACTATAGTTGTGCCAGAGTTGTGCAAGAGTTGTGCCAGAGTTGTGCCAGAGTTGGTCCAGAGTTGTGCCAGAGTTGTGCCAGAGTTGTGCCAGACTTGGGCCATAGTTGTGCCAGAGGTGTGGCAGAAATGTGCCAGAGTTGTGCAAGAGGTGTGCTAGAGTTGTGCCTGAGTTGTGCCAGAGTGGTGCCAGAGTTGTGCCAGAGCTGTGCCAGAGTTGTGCCAGAGTTGTGCCAGAGTTGTGCCATAGTTGTGGCATTGTTGTGCCTGAGTTGTGCCAGGGTTGTGCCAGAGTTATGCCAGAGTTGTACCAGAGTTGTGCCAGAGTTGTACCAGAGTTGTGCCAGAGTTGTACCAGAGTTGTGCCAGAGTTGTACCAGAGTTGTGCCAGAGTTGTACCAGAGTTGTGCCAGAGTTGTACCAGAGTTGTGCCAGAGTTGTACCAGAGTTGTGCCAGAGTTGTACCAGAGTTGTGCCAGAGTTGTACCAGAGTTGTGCCAGAGTTGTACCAGAGTTGTGCCAGAGTTGTACCAGAGTTGTGCCAGAGTTGTACCAGAGTTGTGCCAGAGTTGTACCAGAGTTGTGCCAGAGTTGTACCAGAGTTGTGCCAGAGTTGTACCAGAGTTGTGCCAGAGTTGTACCAGAGTTGTGCCAGAGTTGTACCAGAGTTGTGCCAGAGTTGTACCAGAGTTGTGCCAGAGTTGTACCAGAGTTGTGCCAGAGTTGTACCAGAGTTGTGCCAGAGTTGTACCAGAGTTGTGCCAGAGTTGTACCAGAGTTGTGCCAGAGTTGTACCAGAGTTGTGCCAGAGTTGTACCAGAGTTGTGCCAGAGTTGTACCAGAGTTGTGCCAGAGTTGTACCAGAGTTGTGCCAGAGTTGTACCAGAGTTGTGCCAGAGTTGTACCAGAGTTGTGCCAGAGTTGTACCAGAGTTGTGCCAGAGTTGTACCAGAGTTGTGCCAGAGTTGTACCAGAGTTGTGCCAGAGTTGTACCAGAGTTGTGCCAGAGTTGTACCAGAGTTGTGCCAGAGTTGTACCAGAGTTGTGCCAGAGTTGTACCAGAGTTGTGCCAGAGTTGTACCAGAGTTGTGCCAGAGTTGTACCAGAGTTGTGCCAGAGTTGTACCAGAGTTGTGCCAGAGTTGTACCAGAGTTGTGCCAGAGTTGTACCAGAGTTGTGCCAGAGTTGTACCAGAGTTGTGCCAGAGTTGTACCAGAGTTGTGCCAGAGTTGTACCAGAGTTGTGCCAGAGTTGTACCAGAGTTGTGCCAGAGTTGTACCAGAGTTGTGCCAGAGTTGTACCAGAGTTGTGCCAGAGTTGTACCAGAGTTGTGCCAGAGTTGTACCAGAGTTGTGCCAGAGTTGTACCAGAGTTGTGCCAGAGTTGTACCAGAGTTGTGCCAGAGTTGTACCAGAGTTGTGCCAGAGTTGTACCAGAGTTGTGCCAGAGTTGTACCAGAGTTGTGCCAGAGTTGTACCAGAGTTGTGCCAGAGTTGTACCAGAGTTGTGCCAGAGTTGTACCAGAGTTGTGCCAGAGTTGTACCAGAGTTGTGCCAGAGTTGTACCAGAGTTGTGCCAGAGTTGTACCAGAGTTGTGCCAGAGTTGTACCAGAGTTGTGCCAGAGTTGTACCAGAGTTGTGCCAGAGTTGTACCAGAGTTGTGCCAGAGTTGTACCAGAGTTGTGCCAGAGTTGTACCAGAGTTGTGCCAGAGTTGTACCAGAGTTGTGCCAGAGTTGTACCAGAGTTGTGCCAGAGTTGTACCAGAGTTGTGCCAGAGTTGTACCAGAGTTGTGCCAGAGTTGTACCAGAGTTGTGCCAGAGTTGTACCAGAGTTGTGCCAGAGTTGTACCAGAGTTGTGCCAGAGTTGTACCAGAGTTGTGCCAGAGTTGTACCAGAGTTGTGCCAGAGTTGTACCAGAGTTGTGCCAGAGTTGTACCAGAGTTGTGCCAGAGTTGTACCAGAGTTGTGCCAGAGTTGTACCAGAGTTGTGCCAGAGTTGTACCAGAGTTGTGCCAGAGTTGTACCAGAGTTGTGCCAGAGTTGTACCAGAGTTGTGCCAGAGTTGTACCAGAGTTGTGCCAGAGTTGTACCAGAGTTGTGCCAGAGTTGTACCAGAGTTGTGCCAGAGTTGTACCAGAGTTGTGCCAGAGT
This sequence comes from Penium margaritaceum, assembly GCA_023375785.1. Lineage (NCBI taxonomy): Eukaryota > Viridiplantae > Streptophyta > Zygnematophyceae > Desmidiales > Peniaceae > Penium > Penium margaritaceum. Next base: position 21,257 of record SZWC01008229.1, read on the forward strand.
TGTACCAGAGTTGTGCCAGAGTTGTACCAGAGTTGTGCCAGAGTTGTACCAGAGTTGTGCCAGAGTTGTACCAGAGTTGTGCCAGAGTTGTACCAGAGTTGTGCCAGAGTTGTACCAGAGTTGTGCCAGAGTTGTACCAGAGTTGTGCCAGAGTTGTACCAGAGTTGTGCCAGAGTTGTACCAGAGTTGTGCCAGAGTTGTACCAGAGTTGTGCCAGAGTTGTACCAGAGTTGTGCCAGAGTTGTACCAGAGTTGTGCCAGAGTTGTACCAGAGTTGTGCCAGAGTTGTACCAGAGTTGTGCCAGAGTTGTACCAGAGTTGTGCCAGAGTTGTACCAGAGTTGTGCCAGAGTTGTACCAGAGTTGTGCCAGAGTTGTACCAGAGTTGTGCCAGAGTTGTACCAGAGTTGTGCCAGAGTTGTACCAGAGTTGTGCCAGAGTTGTGCCAGAGTTGTGCCATAGTTGTGCCAACATTGTGCCAGAGTTTTGCCAGAGTTGTTCCAGAGTTGTGCCAGAGTTCTGCAATAGATGTGGCAGACGTGTGCCAGAGTTGTGCAAGATTTGTGTCATAGTTGTACCAGAGTTGTGCCAGAGTTGTACCAGAGTTTTGCCAGAATTGTGCCAGAGTTGTGCCAGAGTTGTGCTAGAGTTGTGCCAGGGTTGTGCCAGAGTTGTGCAATAGTTGTGGCAGAATTGTGCCAAAGTCGTGCCAGAGTTGTGCCAGAGTTGTGCCAGGGTTGTGCCAGAGTTATGCCAGAATTGTGCCAGCGTTCTGCCACAGTTGTGCCAGAGTTGTTCCAGAGTTGTGCCAGAGTTGTGCCAGAGTTTTGTCAGATTTGTGCCAGAGTTGTGCCAGACTTGTGCCAGACTTGTGCCAACGTTGTTCCATAGTTTTTTCAGAGTTGTGCCAGAGTTTTTCCATAGTTGTGCCAGACTTGTGCCAGAGTTGTGCAATCGTTGTGTCGGAGTTGTGCCAGAGTTGTGCCATAGTTATGCCACAGTTGTACCATAGTTGTGCCAGAGTTGTGCCAGAGTTGTGCCAGCATTGTGCCAGAGTTATGCCAGAGTTGTGCCAGATTTGTGCCAGAGTTGTGCCAGAGTTGTGCGAAAGGTGTTCAAGAGTTGTGCCAGAGTTGTGCCAGAGTTGTACCAGAGTTGTGCCAGAGTTGTGCCAGAGTCGTGCCAGAGTTGTGCCAGAGTTGTGCCAGCGCTGTGCCAGAGTTGTGCCAGAGTCGTGCCAGAGTTGTGCCAGAGTTGTGCCAGCGCTGTGCCAGAGTTGTGCCAGAGTCGTGCCAGAGTTGTGCCAGAGTTGTGCCAGCGCTGTGCCAGAGTTGTGCCAGAGTCGTGCCAGAGTTGTGCCAGAGTTGTGCCAGCGCTGTGCCAGAGTTGTGCCAGAGTCGTGCCAGAGTTGTGCCAGAGTTGTGCCAGCGCTGTGCCAGAGTTGTGCCAGAGTCGTGCCAGAGTTGTGCCAGAGTTGTGCCAGCGCTGTGCCAGAGTTGTGCCAGAGTCGTGCCAGAGTTGTGCCAGAGTTGTGCCAGCGCTGTGCCAGAGTTGTGCCAGAGTCGTGCCAGAGTTGTGCCAGAGTTGTGCCAGCGCTGTGCCAGAGTTGTGCCAGAGTCGTGCCAGAGTTGTGCCAGAGTTGTGCCAGCGCTGTGCCAGAGTTGTGCCAGAGTCGTGCCAGAGTTGTGCCAGAGTTGTGCCAGCGCTGTGCCAGAGTTGTGCCAGAGTCGTGCCAGAGTTGTGCCAGAGTTGTGCCAGCGCTGTGCCAGAGTTGTGCCAGAGTCGTGCCAGAGTTGTGCCAGAGTTGTGCCAGCGCTGTGCCAGAGTTGTGCCAGAGTCGTGCCAGAGTTGTGCCAGAGTTGTGCCAGCGCTGTGCCAGAGTTGTGCCAGAGTCGTGCCAGAGTTGTGCCAGAGTTGTGCCAGCGCTGTGCCAGAGTTGTGCCAGAGTCGTGCCAGAGTTGTGCCAGAGTTGTGCCAGCGCTGTGCCAGAGTTGTGCCAGAGTCGTGCCAGAGTTGTGCCAGAGTTGTGCCAGCGCTGTGCCAGAGTTGTGCCAGAGTCGTGCCAGAGTTGTGCCAGAGTTGTGCCAGCGCTGTGCCAGAGTTGTGCCAGAGTCGTGCCAGAGTTGTGCCAGAGTTGTGCCAGCGCTGTGCCAGAGTTGTGCCAGAGTCGTGCCAGAGTTGTGCCAGAGTTGTGCCAGCGCTGTGCCAGAGTTGTGCCAGAGTCGTGCCAGAGTTGTGCCAGAGTTGTGCCAGCGCTGTGCCAGAGTTGTGCCAGAGTCGTGCCAGAGTTGTGCCAGAGTTGTGCCAGAATTGTGCCAGCGCTCTGCCAGAGTTGTGCCAGAGTCGTGCCAGAGTTGTGCCAGAGTTGTGCCAGAGTTGTGCCAGAGTTGTGCCAGAGTTGTGTCAGATTTGTGCCAAAGTTGTGCCAGTGTTGTGCCGGAGTTGTGCCAACGTTGTGCCAGAGTTGTGCCATAGTTGTTCCAGAGTTGTGCCAGAGTTTTGCCATAGTTGTGCCAGACTTGTGCCAGAGTTGTGCAAGCGTTGTGTCAGAGTTGTGTCAGAGTTGTGCAGGCGTTGTGCCAGAGTTGTACCATAGTTGTGCCAGAGTTGTTCCAGAGTTGTGCCAGAGTTGTGCCAGAGTTGTGCCAGAGTTGTGCCAGAGTTGTGCCAGAGTTGTGCCAGAGTTGTGCCAGAGTTGTGTCAGAGTTGTGCCAGAGTTGTGCCAGAGTTGTGCCAGAGTTGTGTCAGAGTTGTGCCAGAGTTGTGCCAGAGTTGTGCCAGAGTTGTGCCATAGTTGTGCCAACATTGTGCCAGAGTTGTGCCAGATTTGTGCCAGAGTTGTGCCAGAGTTTTGCAATAGATGTGGCAGACGTGTGCCAGAATTGTCCAAGAGTTGTGTCATAGTTGTGCCAGAGTTGTGCCAGAGTTGTACCAGAGTTTTGCCAGAGTTGTGCCAGAGTTGTGCCAGAGTTGTGCTAGAGCTGTGCCAGAGTTGTGCCATAGTTGTCCCATAGTCGTGCCAGAGTTGTGCCAAAGTTGTGCCAGAGTTGTGCCAGGGTTGTGCCAGAGTTGTGCCAGAGTTGTACCAGAGCTGTGCCAGAGTTGTGCCAAAGTTGTGCCAGATGTGTGCCAGAGTTGGTCTTGAGTTGTGCCAGAGGTGTGCCATAGTTGTGCCAGAGTTGTGCCAGAGTTGTGCCAGAGTTGTGCCAGAGTTGTGCCAGAGTTGTGCCAGGGTTGTGCCAGAGTTGTGCCAGAGTTGTGCCAGAGTTGTGCCAGAGTTGTGCCAGAGTTGTGCCAGAGTTGTGCCA
>SZWC01008229.1:50071-81166 GCA_023375785.1 Penium margaritaceum
TGTGCCAGAGTTGTGCCAGAGTTGTGCCAGAGTTGTGCCAGAGTTGTGCCATAGTTGTGCCAGATTTGTGCCAGAGTTGTTCCAGATTTGTGCCAGAGTTGTGCCAGGGTTGTGCCAGAGTTGTGCGAGGATTGTGCTAGAGATGTGCCAGACTTGTGCCAGAGTTGTGCCAGAGTTGTGCCAACGTTGTGCCAGAGTGGTGCCAGAGTTTTTCCAGAATTATGCCAGAGTTTTGCCATAGTTGTGCCAGCCGTGTTTCAGCGTTGTGCAAGAGTTGTGTCATAGGTGTGCCAGAGTTGTGCCAGAGTTGTGCAAGAGTTGTGCCAGAGTTGTACCAGAATTGTGCCTGTCGGAATCTGGATCAAGACTCACACGGCTCAACCAGGTTCTCCTCTGGCTCCCTGGCGTACGCCAACTCTCCCTCAGCGGAAACTGGAAAAGCCAGTCCAGACCCGGTTCACCTCCCGCGTTCTGCCACCCAAACGGCTCAGATGGTACGCCCAATCAGACTGCTCTAGTCCAACCATCCGACCGTCCGAACCTACCACAACCAACGCCCACGGACCTCCGATGCCACGGCAAGATCTGCCGAAAACAGTCCTGCTCCTTGGTCCGATCACCGCGGCTCTACTCAAGGCTCGGCAGAAGAAGCACGTCCTCCACTCAACCTGGAAGGACTCCCAAGAGCACAAGATCATGCGGAGCTGCACCGCGCCTCCGCATCGCGGAGACACAAAAGCAGCAGCAGCAGCGCACTGGCGGCTGCGGCTTCACATTATGCACCGTCCGCCCTAGTGGGTGCAGGCGCCTGTACTCTGTACTCTAGGCTTAGACCTATCTAGTACTAGTAGCAGTAGGACCCTTGTATTCTATTGCCTCAGTTAATTCCTCCTCAATTTCCTTCATCATCATTACCTCCGTTCAATTGCCGTTCCTCTCATCACTTTGATCGTTGCCTCCACTCAATCATCTATCACTTCCACAAAGTGCATCGGGTCCAAAGCTGCTGTCTGAATCCTCGCTCGCCTGTCTCATTCCTCGGTGTGCTCACTCGCTGTGGAGACCGAACCGCTGTGGCCTGTCATCCGCGCTTCGGTCCCCAACCTTTCTTCACTACTGAAGTACAGCACTTGATCACCCATCCTCTGCGCTTCGTCGCTTCCGCTCCTCGCGTTGTCTTCTCTTGCCCGTACACTTCTGTTCCTAATGTGACGTCATCTTCCGTCAGCCTTCCGCATCTTCGTGGCAGCTTCCACGCCACTTGCTTCTCTGCATGCTCCTCTGCTCCCATTTTTCCTGACATGGTATCAGAGCCCGGAGAAAGAGCCTGGCTCTCTCCGATGCCTCCTCGCTCTCAAGAACGCTGAAACCACCGAGCCGCGCCGCGCCTTCCCCTTCCAGCCAGCTGAAGCTCCACTTCTCCTCTCCTCCTTCAACTGCAAGGTCAAACGACGCTGTGTATGGGCGCAGCGTTCAACAATCTTGCAGCATTCATCAACCGAATCAATCTTCGCCTACCGCCTGAAGTCCGTCACCGAAGCGCGTCTTCTCTGATCAACTATCCTACGCAACGTCAGCATTCTCCAGCGCCTCGCACGTGGTTTGCCCCTGCGCCCGATTCTGCAGCTGTCCTGTCAACCAGAGACGTGTATGGGCGCGTCGCTGTCACAAGGACAACTCCTTCACCCTCTGCAAACTGCCGCCATCCTGATCTCCTCATGCCGCTGACATCATGTTGACCTTCGAATGCACTCCTCCTCCTTCAGAAGTCTTGTCTCCCTTCCAGGATGACTACCTGGACTACTACTACAATGACTACCTATATCCTGATGATCCACTCTCCTCGCCTCAAGCTGCTGAAGCCTCACTCAATCCTGCCGCTGCTATGGGTCTTCTCCTCTTCTCTGACACTCAAGTCTTCTCCCGTGAAGAACTAAACAAGTTCATGCTCCTCAACTACGGTACCTCCATTGGTGGTTCCACCTCGCAGCAGACAAGCCCTTCCTCTGCAACCAAACCGCAAAACAAGCCTCTCTCCACCAACGAAGCTACATCACGCTCGCTCTCCTCGCCTCCTGCTACAGAGACCACAACCCGCTACATCCCGCCTCCAAAACGCATGCAGCTGTCCAGCAATGTCTCAGCCTCAGCTCCACTTACTCCCTCCACTGCCTCTGACTCCAAGGTTTTCTGTGAGAAACCAGCCCTCTCTGACGCACCCGTTTCACTGCCTGCTGACAAACCCTGTTCTGCACCTTCACCCACTCTAGCAATTCCTCTCACTGACAACTCCTCAGCAACAGCACCAGCGCAACCACCCGCTCCTGCAGTTCCTCCTGGCTTTTCTCAACCTACATCCCCTCCTCTAGCATCACAAGCCGACACACTTCACTCAACTCCTTCAGCAAATTCTCTTATCTCAGCCACCCGGTCCTCCTGCAGACAGCCAACATCCCATCCATCTCCGTAGTCGTCTAACTCCCTCAAAGATCCAACACTTCCAGTAGCTGACATCTCCGCACCTGCTCAAGAATCATCACCATTCCATCTGTCATTTGCAGCTTCCTCGACCTCGTCCTCCCCTGTGTCTCAGCCTTTATCCCTTTGCACATCACCCCTTAACCGTACTACTTCCTGCTACCTGGAACTCTCCATATTGTTGACACGCCTACTGCCAACATCATCTTCTTTGCCAACGTCACTCGAATCATTTCTCCTTCCTCCAGGTCTGCGAAATACACCGCCTCAGCCGCAAAACTCTCTCACAACTGCCCAGTTACTGTCCATAGCCTATCCTCCTCCCTCTGAGCTCACCTCTGACTCAACTCTCTTGCATCAGCACAAACAGCATCCGACAGCATGGATGCATGAACTCACCCCTCTATCTACCCCTCTCTCTCTCCTACGGTTTCTCTGGCTCATGCAGAAGGATTCCCACCTTCTCTTCTCTGGTGAACCGCCAAGCACCAGTCCGTCCCATCTTGTTCCTGGGACAAAACCTACTGCCCCTCATCCTCTCTGGGCAGCCGAAAAGCACCTGGCCTCCCTCCTTGGCTTCTTTCTTGCGAGCCGTGTGCTCTTGAGGGGGGCTGTCGGAATCTGGATCAAGACTCACACGGCTCAACCAGGTTCTCCTCTGGCTCCCTGGCGTACGCCAGCTCTCCCTCAGCGGAAACTGGAAAATCCAGCCCAGACCCGGTTCACCTCCCGCGTTCTGCCGCCCGAACGGCTCAGATGGTACGCCCAATCAGACTGCTCCGGTCCAACCATCCGACCGTCCGAACCTACCACAACCAATGCCCACTGACCTCCAATGCCACGGCAAGATCTACCGACAACACTCCTGCTCCTTGGTCTGATCACCACGGCTCCACTCAAGGGTCGGCAGAAGAAGCACGTCCTCCACTCAACCTGGAAGGACTCCCAAGAGCACAAGATCGTGCGGAGCCGCACCGCGCCTCCGCACCGCGAGACACAGAAGCAGCAACAGAAGCACACTGGCGGCTGCGGCTTCACATTTCGCACCGCCCGCCCTAGTGGGTGCATGCGCCTGTACTATGTACTCTAGGCTTAGACCTATCTAGTACTAATAGCAGTAGGACCCCTGTATTCTATTGCCTCAGTTAATTCCTCCTCAATTTCCTTCATCATCATTGCCTCCGTTCAATTGCCGTTCCTCGCCTCATCGCTCTCATCACTTTGATCGTTGCCTCCGCTTAATCATCTATCACTTCCGCAAAGTGCATCGGGTCCAAAGCTGCTGTCTGAATCCTCGCTCGCCTGTCTCATTCCTCGGTGTGCTCATTCGCTGCAGAGACCGAACCGCGGTGGCCTGTCATCCGCGCTTCGGTCCCCAACCTTTCTTCACTACTGAAGTAACGCACTTGATCACCCATCCTCAGCGCTTCGTCGCTTCCACTCCTCGCGCTGTCTTCTCTTGCCCAAACACTTCTGTTCCTGATGTGATGTCATCTTCCGTCAGCCTTCCGCATCTTCGTGGCAGCTTCCGCACCACTTGCTTCTCTGCATGCTCCTCTGCTCCCATTTTTCCTGACAGTGCCAGAGTTGTGCCAGAGCTGCGCCAGAGTTGTGCCAGAGTTTTGCCATAGTTGTGCCAGAGTTGTGCCAAAGGTGTGCCAGAGTTGTGCCAGAGTTGTGCCAGAATTGTGCCAGAGTTGTGCCAGAGTTGTGCCAGAGTTGTGCCAGAGTTGTGCCAGAGTTGTGCCAGAGTTGTGCCAGAGTTGTGCCAGAGTTGTCCCAGCGTTGTTCCAGAGTTGTGCCAGAGTTGTGCCAGAGCTGTGCCAGAGTTGTGCCAAAGTTGTGTCAGATTTGTGCCAGAGTTGTTCCAGAGTTGTGCCAGAGTTCTGCCAGAGTTATGCCAGAGTTGTGCCAGAGTTGTGCCAGAGTTGCGCCAGAGCTGTGCCAGAGTTGTGCCAAAGTTGTGTCAGATTTGTGCCAGAGTTGTTCCAGAGTTGTGCCAGAGTTCTGCCAGAGTTATGCCAGAGTTGTGCCAGAGTTGTGCCAGAGTTGCGCCAGAGCTGTGCCAGAGTTGTGCCAAAGTTGTGTCAGATTTGTGCCAGAGTTGTTCCAGAGTTGTGCCAGAGTTCTGCCAGAGTTATGCCAGAGTTGTGCCAGAGTTGTGCCAGAGTTGCGCCAGAGCTGTGCCAGAGTTGTGCCAAAGTTGTGTCAGATTTGTGCCAGAGTTGTTCCAGAGTTGTGCCAGAGTTCTGCCAGAGTTATGCCAGAGTTGTGCCAGAGTTGTGCCAGAGTTGCGCCAGAGCTGTGCCAGAGTTGTGCCAAAGTTGTGTCAGATTTGTGCCAGAGTTGTTCCAGAGTTGTGCCAGAGTTCTGCCAGAGTTATGCCAGAGTTGTGCCAGAGTTGTGCCAGAGTTGCGCCAGAGCTGTGCCAGAGTTGTGCCAAAGTTGTGTCAGATTTGTGCCAGAGTTGTTCCAGAGTTGTGCCAGAGTTCTGCCAGAGTTATGCCAGAGTTGTGCCAGAGTTGTGCCAGAGTTGCGCCAGAGCTGTGCCAGAGTTGTGCCAAAGTTGTGTCAGATTTGTGCCAGAGTTGTTCCAGAGTTGTGCCAGAGTTCTGCCAGAGTTATGCCAGAGTTGTGCCAGAGTTGTGCCAGAGTTGCGCCAGAGCTGTGCCAGAGTTGTGCCAAAGTTGTGTCAGATTTGTGCCAGAGTTGTTCCAGAGTTGTGCCAGAGTTCTGCCAGAGTTATGCCAGAGTTGTGCCAGAGTTGTGCCAGAGTTGCGCCAGAGCTGTGCCAGAGTTGTGCCAAAGTTGTGTCAGATTTGTGCCAGAGTTGTTCCAGAGTTGTGCCAGAGTTCTGCCAGAGTTATGCCAGAGTTGTGCCAGAGTTGTGCCAGAGTTGCGCCAGAGCTGTGCCAGAGTTGTGCCAAAGTTGTGTCAGATTTGTGCCAGAGTTGTTCCAGAGTTGTGCCAGAGTTCTGCCAGAGTTATGCCAGAGTTGTGCCAGAGTTGTGCCAGAGTTGCGCCAGAGCTGTGCCAGAGTTGTGCCAAAGTTGTGTCAGATTTGTGCCAGAGTTGTTCCAGAGTTGTGCCAGAGTTCTGCCAGAGTTATGCCAGAGTTGTGCCAGAGTTGTGCCAGAGTTGCGCCAGAGCTGTGCCAGAGTTGTGCCAAAGTTGTGTCAGATTTGTGCCAGAGTTGTTCCAGAGTTGTGCCAGAGTTCTGCCAGAGTTATGCCAGAGTTGTGCCAGAGTTGTGCCAGAGTTGCGCCAGAGCTGTGCCAGAGTTGTGCCAAAGTTGTGTCAGATTTGTGCCAGAGTTGTTCCAGAGTTGTGCCAGAGTTCTGCCAGAGTTATGCCAGAGTTGTGCCAGAGTTGTGCCAGAGTTGCGCCAGAGCTGTGCCAGAGTTGTGCCAAAGTTGTGTCAGATTTGTGCCAGAGTTGTTCCAGAGTTGTGCCAGAGTTCTGCCAGAGTTATGCCAGAGTTGTGCCAGAGTTGTGCCAGAGTTGCGCCAGAGCTGTGCCAGAGTTGTGCCAAAGTTGTGTCAGATTTGTGCCAGAGTTGTTCCAGAGTTGTGCCAGAGTTCTGCCAGAGTTATGCCAGAGTTGTGCCAGAGTTGTGCCAGAGTTGCGCCAGAGCTGTGCCAGAGTTGTGCCAAAGTTGTGTCAGATTTGTGCCAGAGTTGTTCCAGAGTTGTGCCAGAGTTCTGCCAGAGTTATGCCAGAGTTGTGCCAGAGTTGTGCCAGAGTTGCGCCAGAGCTGTGCCAGAGTTGTGCCAAAGTTGTGTCAGATTTGTGCCAGAGTTGTTCCAGAGTTGTGCCAGAGTTCTGCCAGAGTTATGCCAGAGTTGTGCCAGAGTTGTGCCAGAGTTGCGCCAGAGTTGTGCCAGAGTTGTGCCCGAGTTGTGCCAGAGTTGTGCCAGAGTTGTGCCAGAGTTGTGCGAGAGTTGTGCCAGAGTTGTGCCAGAGTTGTGCTGGAGTTGTGCCAGAGTTGTGCCACAGTTGTGCCACAGTTGCGCCACAGTTGTGCAAGAGTTTTGCCATAGTTTTTCCAGAGTTGTGCCAGAATTGTTCCAGAGTTGTGCCAGAGTTCTGCCAGAGTTATGCCAGATTTGTGCCAGAGTTGTGCCTGAATTGTGCCGGGGTTGAGCCAGAGTTGTGCCAGAGTTATGCCAGAGTTGTGCCAGAGTTGTGCCAGAGTTGATTCAGAGTTGTGCCAGAGTTGTGCCAGAGTTGTGCCAGAGTTCAGCCAAAGCTGTGCCAGAGTTTTGTTAGAGTTGTGCCGGAGTTGTGCCACAGTTTTGCCTCAGTTGTGCCAGAGTTGTGCCATAGTTGTTCCAGAGTTGTCCCAGTGTTGTGCCAGAGTTGTGCCAGAGTTGTGCCAGAGTTGTGTAAGAGTTGTGCCAGATCCGTGCAAGAGTTGTGCCAAACTTGCTCCAGAGTTGTGCCAAAGTTGAACCGGAGTTGTGTCAGAGTTGTTCCAGAGTTGTGCCAAAGTTATGCCAGAGTTGTGCCAGACTTGTGCCACATTTGTGCCACAGTTGTTCCAGAGTTGTGGAGGATTTGTGCCAGAGTTGTGCCAGAGTTGTGCCAGATTTGTGCCAGAGTTGTGCCTGAGATATGCCAGAGCTGTGCCAGCGTTGTGCCACGGTTGTGCCAGAGTTGTGCCAGAGTTGTGCCAGAGTTGTGCCTGAGATGTGCCTGAGCTGTGCCAGAGTTGTGCCAGAGTTGTGCCAGAGTTGTACCAGAGTTATGCCAACGTTGTGCCAGAGTTGTTCCAGAGTTGTGCCAGAGTTGTGCCAGAGTTTTGCCAGAGCTGTTCCAGATTTTCGCCAGAGTTGTGAACGAGTTGTGCCTGAGTTATGCCAGAGTTGTGCGAGAGTTGTGCCAGAGTTGTGCCAGAGTTGTGCCATAGCTGTGGCAGGATTGTGCCAGAGTTGTGCCAGAGTTGTGCCAGAGTTGTGCCACAGTTGTGCAATAGTTGTGCCAGAGTTGTGTCAGAGTTGTGCCAGAGTTGTGCCAGAGTTGTGCCAAAGTCGTCCCAGAGTTGTGCCAGAGTTGTGCGACAGTTGTGCCAGAGTTGTGCCAGAGTTGTTGTTATACCCTTTTCCGCCATCGGCCGGAATCGGATCTGACAGCATGCGAGGATCAGCTTCGATATGTATTTCACTCGTTCTGCGGTATCCCGCGGCTCCGTGCTCCCTATTTTCTAACTCTACCCTAGGCTATCTTATCTATTACTGCTTCATCGACCGGACGACATTCCCGAATGTTTGATGGACCATTCACCGGATCAGTGCAAGATATATGCCACAAACACACAGTCCTTCCCGTGATCAACCGACCTTTCTTCTGACGATCGTCTCCGCTATTTCCAGGACAGTCAATGCACGTATATTTCATTCATTTACTCACTCCAATCCGTCGTCGACGGTCAATCATGCACCGGATATCATGACACTGAATGAGAGAATTCCTTCTAACAGCTCATGATAAAATGAGTTGAACAATCAAAGTAATTGTATTGAACCAAGAAAGGACATACACAGTCAGCAATTCCCTCCTACCTACACCGCCAGAACCCTACATATCACTGAGCAAGACACGCAAACCGTAAGCTTCTCGTGTCGCCGGATCATCCACCGGCGCTGGTCCTCGCACGAGCACCGTGCGGTGCGCGACGCCTTCATTGTTCGCCCGTGGAGCGGCTCGACGTATCTCCAATGGTGTATCAGTGCGTCGACCTGCACGGGAAAGACCACGTGTCGAGTCCTCCTCTCTCAGCTGGGCGAGCTCTTGCTGGTACCGCGGGTATGCTTGGTACGCCTCGGCCCGCTCCTCGCCCACCTCCGCAGCATGTCGTCCGACGTCACGCGCGACCTCCTGCTAGCTCTCCACGCGGCGGGGCTCGTCGTCAACGGGAATCCTTTGCAACTAGGGCTGCCAGAACTGCTCCACGGCTCTGCCTGCGGGATGGTGCAACCATTGCATCACTCCCAGGACTGTCCGTGCACCGAGCCGATGGGGGACATTGCAACAGCTGCAGATGGCGTAGAAGGTCACTGGAGAGTCTCGGGGACCGCACCTGGAGCTGGGTGGCTGGTGCCCCCGCGGGAACTCAGGGCCAGGCCATGATGGCTCCGTGACGTGTTCCTCAGGGAGCGGCCTTCCCATCCGAGGGTGACACACACACGCACACACACACACACACACACACACACGCCCCTATCCTTATGACCTGATCTAGCTTCTCTACTCTGGCTTGTCGCGAGACGGGACGCAAGTCCCGCTCGACGGTCTGATTTGGCCAAGGGGCAACAATCTCTCGGCTTGGCCGGCCCCTGCAGGGCTCGCCTCCTGCGCACGGGTCTGGCGAGGGCTCGGCAATCGTGGTCCTCCGAGTGGCGAACGCCCTCTTGCGAGTCAGAAGAAATGACGCTGGGAGTCAGCGCTCAACCGTTAATTCCAGCAGGGTGGCATCAGCAACTCGTTTTCGTCAGCAGCTTCTTCTCATCAGCAGTCGTCCTCTTATCGCTCCTCCTCCTCTTATCCCCCCCTCGCACCGCCTCTCCGAGGTTCCTTCCAGCTGTCCAGCCCCCCTCCCGCGGCTCGCACATCAAAACGCCTTTGGATAAGGCGCCTCGNCGCCTCCTGCGCACGGGTATGGCGAGGGCTCGGCAATCATGGTCCTCCGAGTGGCGAACGCCGTCTTGCGAGTAAGAAAAAATGACGCTGGGAGTCAGCGCTCAACCGTTAATTCCAGCAGGGTGGCATCAGCAACTCGTTTTCGTCAGCAGCTTCTTCTCATCAGCAGTCGTCCTCTTATCGCTCCTCCTCCTCTTATCCCCCCCTCGCACCACTTCTCCGAGGTTCCTTCCAGCTGCCCAGCCCCCCTCCCGCGGCTCGCACATCAAAACACCTTTGGATAAGGCGCCTCGAGAACCGCTCCTCTCTTCAAGGTTTGGACACGACTCCGCTCCCATCAAGCCAGCCTCGGGCCGCCCTCCTTTCCTCTCGGCTGGTCTGGTTGGTTCACGTCGTCTGTCGCGATATCCTTCCTCGCGCTCCGTCGCTTCCCGGAATCGAACTGCCCTCCCCGCAATTTTCTTTTCCTCGCTCGAGCAGTCGTTGGATGATTTGTCGACCTTCTCTTCCCCTTTTCTCCTCCTTGAACCCGGATCCCAGCTCCCCTTTTCTCATTCTCCGGTGGATGAACGAAACACCATTAACACTGTTATACCCTACCCCCGTAAAACAAGTTGGACGTCCCCGTCCATCCGTTCCTCCTTCCTGATTTCGTTCATCCCATCCTTTCCTTCCGCCGGATCATCCGCCGTGTGACTAACAGTCTCGTCCTCTTTCCAGTGCTCTCTCCCCTTCCCCTTTGTCCGTTGAAGAATACTCCTCCTCCGCCAACCTCGTCCTTTCTATCTCTTCCAATTCCCGGTGGAGCCCCTCTTGCCGTATCCCCTCATTCCGCGCTTTGGGGCGCTGCCGTGGGGTTATCCTGCATTCTCCTCCACCTGACCCTCTTTCCCGCTGCTCTTGCAGGTGCCACGCCACTTCCCTCTACTCCGCCTGCACCCTCCTTCTTGCAGGGCATACAGAGGGGTCCATGGAGCCCCGTTTGTGCGTTGCTGTACCGACAAGCACATGGGAGGTGCACCCGCTGGCGGCAGCTGATGCAGTGCCACCTACGGATCCGCACTGGGCCCCTGCAGGTGGCACATGGCTCACTTCACGATCTTGTACATCGGAGGCACTGATACAGCGAAATGCGCCCTCCATGGCGCAGCTTCCTCCCCCCCACCTTCTTTACGCACTCATTGTGCGAGAAGCATGCACACTTCTCGCACCACAGAGTTACTCCTCTCAACTCTCTGAGGCAGCTGGGACAGTCTCCTTCCGCCGTGCCAGGGCGTGGTCGTGTCCAACATCTGCTGCAGCTGTCCTGTCCCTCCTCATTGGTTTTAATGCAGGCAGCGTGTGCTGCCCTTTTGCAATAGTCGCATTTCCCATGAGGCGCCTCCAGCGGTCTTCTGCAACCACAACACACAATTCGTGTCACGGCGTCGTGTTCCTGCCTGAGCATGACTCTCACCTCCATGGGGATTCCCTGCCTGACCTTCTGGCAGGGCACGCACAGCCATCCCTTTTCCGCGTCCATCATTCCACATTCCTGGTGCGTGTGACGCGTGCAATTCCCGCACTGCCTAGCGGGCAGGCGTATCCTCCTTTCACACCACGGGCAACGACCCGCACGCGGTGTCCTCCCTTCTCCTTGTTCCTCTTCCGCACCTGTGCCCCTCGTCTCTCTTCTTCCTACATCCGGATCCCCGATCCATGCTCGTTCCCGTCCTGCTCCTGCTCCGGCATCCCTGCTCGCTCTTCGTCGCTCCGTCCCTACCTCAATCTCAGGCCCCTGCTACCCCTCGCTCCTTCCTTGCTACGTCGATGATCCCGCACCTGCACTGCGTGGGGCTCATATTATCCCCACATCTGCCCCGCCTGCCGCCTTTCGTCCTTCTTGGTGCACCTCGTGCACCCCTCCTGACGTTGCTCCCCATGCCAGCGAGAGCTGGCGGGGCTCTCTCTCTGTTCCTCAATCCCTCTGTTGCCTTCCCGGGGTTATGGGGTGGTCCCATCGACGCCCCGGTGCATGATCGGCCGGAGCTCCGGGGCGCCCCGTTGTCTTGGGGCGTTCAGGCGTCCTGACCTCTTCTCGGACCTCATCTTCCCGTCCATGCTGGCGTCCCCTTGGTGCTCCTGGTCTGTCTGAGCGTCGGGCAGGTCGATCTTCCGCTAGAGGTGGAAGAGGGTGGAATGGTAAGTTTGGTCCTTGTGGGGCTGGGAATCGTGGTGCTACTAGTGGCGGTTGGTCTCTCAGGAGGCACCATTGAGGTGTCACCGCCAATGCCTCATTCACCATTGGCAGCACCTTCCATCTCACTTCACGAACATCCCTCTTCCCTAGTGCCCTCATGGCCAAGACCGCTCTCCGAGCCACCACTCCCTCCTGTCCAGGCAATGCCACCGCATTGCGGTAGAGTTGTTCCACTGGGTGGGAATCTGCATATGAGCGTGGTGCCGCCCGATCCTCCGCATCCTGACCTTCTTCTCTTTGCTGCTTCTGATCCCGTGCCCAGGCCTCGAGGAGTCGCAGCCTTGCCACGTGTTTCTCACAGTGATGTCCCACCCCTGGCGGTATTTGCCCACATGGCCGATGGAGTGGCTGATGGCATCCTTCACACCACTCGGTGGCGCCATAGTTGTCACACTCTGTGCAGCGCAGGCGCCACTCCACTTCCGCCGCTCGCCAATCTTCCTTTCCCCATTCCTTTCTCTCCTTCCGCATCCTCTCTTTCAGTTGCGGAGCACAGGCCGGATAGACATGCACTGCTCTTTGTTGTAGTAGCTCCTCATCCCCGCAGAAAAAGTGCAGGGCCACCCTACAATTGAAGCTGCGCTTCTTTTGCATCCTCACCGGCCGCTTGCACTTTCCACACTCCTCTGTCTCTTCTACCCCAGGCGCACTTGGCCCAGCAGCCTGTCCACCCTCCCTGCCGACCTCCTGCTCTTCTTCCACCAGCCTCCGGATGCAACCCTTGCAATGTTGTCCCAACCCCGAAATCTCTGTCCCGCACTTGGGATGGAGTGGTGCTTTACATTCATAACACCAGCTTGCTTCCGTGCGGTCGTGTGGCTCTCCACAGACTTGACATCTTTCAATCCACCGCTTGGAGGTGGGCCTGTTCTTCCTTCTGTCCTCTTTGTCCGCCTTTTGGTGCATGAGAGGTGCACACTTTTTGCACCCGACCACTTTTCGGCGGGTCCGTATCTTTGGGTCCTGGCAGGCTGCATGCACAGGATGTCTGCAAACGAAGTAACGAAACAAAGTGGTGGCATTCATAGGCTCTTCAAAGTTGCCGCATGGCTCCTTGGCTTCTTGCGGCACACTGGATTTCCAGGCTGCAGCTCCAATGCCCGAGCGGGCCCTCTCCTCCTCCCTCTCTTTCTGTAGTTCCTCCTCACTGTCTATCCCCATGCTCTCCTTCAGAATTGCTGCGCAGGCCTCACACATCTTGATGTCGTGCATGATGTCCAGATCCAGGTCACAGCACACCAAATGGAGGCTGGCCCTGCATCCTTCACGCACCGCCTCCCCTTTTTCGGCGACCGGGTGTTTGCAGGTTACACAGAGTTGCGGAGTCGCATGCTCCTCTCCTTCCTCTTCATCCTGGTCATCCACATCAACGCTTACTTCAAGTTCTTCATGCCGACGCTCCTCCTCTCCCCGCGCTGGTGTCTGTTGTCCAGGCCCCACTGGTGCTTCCAGCCAAGAACTGGTTGGCCACAGGGACCTGTCATCAGGGGGGAGTGGCTCCCATCTTTGAGGAGGGGCGTGGAGCAGACTGTACTGCTCTTCGTGTGCTGGTGGAGGCACCCTTTCCTCTCCCTGTTTCTCGAGTCCTCTCCGTTGCTTCTTTTCCCCCGTACGAGTCCCCCGAGGCCCCTTTTGTTTCTTCTTCTGTTGCTTCTCTGGTCGTTCCTCCTTTATGACTGCTGCTGCTGGTAGAGCCGGCGACTCAGGCGTCGTGCCGAGTGCGGCTACCGCGGGTGGCAGTACCTCCTGTGCTTGTTGTTCCATTGCTGCTGCCGCTGGCGCTGGCGCTTTGAGCGCCGAGCCTGGTGTCGTTGTCGCAGGTAGCAGCACCTCCTGTGCCCGCTACTCTGCTGCTACTGCTGGTGGCGCGGGCGGCTCGGAAGCCACGTCGGGTGCAGCTGCCGCAGGTGGCAGCACCTTCTATGCCCACTGCTCTGCTGCTGCTGCTGGTGGCGCTGGCGGCTCGTGCGCCGCGCTGGGTGCAGCTGCCGTAGGTGGCAGCACCTCCTGTGCCCGCTGCTCTGCTGTTGCTGCTGGTGGCGCTGGCGGCTTGGACGCCGCGCTTGGTACAGCTGCCGTAGGTGGCAGCACCTCCTGTGCCCGCTGCTTTACTGTTGCTGCTGTTGGTGGCACTGGCGGTTTGTGCGCTGCGCTGGGTGCAGCTGCCGTAGGTGGCAGCACCTCCTGTGTGTGCTGCTCTGCTGCTGCTGCTGGTGGCGCTAGCGGCTCGGACGCCGCGTCGGGTGCAGCTGCTGTAGGTGGCAGTACCTCCTGTTCCCGCTGCTCTGCTGCTGTTGCTGGTGGCGCTGGCAGCTCGTGCGCCGCGCTAGGTGCAGCTGCCGCAGGTGGCAGCACCTCCTGTGCCCGCTGCTCTGCTGCTGCTACTGGTGGCGCTGGTGGCTCGGACGCCGTGCCAGGTGCAGCTGCCACAGGTGGCAGCACCACTTGTGCCCGCTACTATGCTGCTGCTGCTGGTGGCGCTCGCGGATCGTGCGCCGCACTGGGTGCAGCTGCCGCAGGTGGCAGCACCTCATATGCCCGCTGCTCTGCTGCTGCTGCTGGTGGCGCTGGCGGCTCGGATGCTGCGCTGGGTGCAGCTGCCGCAGGTGGCAGCACCTCCTGTGCCCGTCGCTCTGCTGCTACTGTTGGTGGCGCTGGCGGCTCGGACGCCATGCCGAGTGCAGCTGCCACAGGTGGTAGCACCTCCTATGCCCGCTGCTCTGCTGCTACTGCTGATGGCGCTGGCGGCTCGGGCGCCACGCTGGGTGCAGCTGCCGCAGGTGGCAGCACCTCCTGTGCCCGCTGCTCTGTTGTTGCTACTGGTGGCGCTGGCGGCTCGGACGCCGTGCCGGGTGCAGCTGCCGCAGGTGGCAGCACCTTCTGTGTTCGCTGCTCCGCTGCTGCTGCTGATGGCGCTGGCGGCTTGGGCGTCGCGTCGGGTGTAGCTGCCTCAGGTGGTAGCACCTTTTGTGCCCGCTGCTCTGCAGGTGCTTCTGGTGGCACTAACGGCTCGAGCGCTGCGCCGGGTGCAGCTGCCGCAGATGGCAGTACCTCCTGTGCCCGCTACTCCGCTGCTGCTGCTGCAGCTGGTGGCGGTGGCGGCTCGGGCGCCGCACTGGGTACAGCTGCCGTAGGTGGCAGCACCTCCTGTTCACGCAGCTCTGCTGCTGCTGCTGGTGGCACTGGCGGCTCGGACGTCGCGCCAGGTGCAGCTGCCGCAGGTGGGAGTAACTTCTGTGCTCACTGCTCTGTTGTTTCTACTGGTGGCGCTGGCGTTTTGGACGCCACGCCGGGTGCAGCTACCGCAGGTGGCAGCACCTTCTGTGCCCGCTACTCTGCTGCTGCTGCTGGTGGCACTGGCGGATCAGGCGTCGCGCCGGGTGGAGCTACCGGAGGTGGCAGCACCTCCTGTGCCCGCTGCTCTTCTACTGTTACTGGTGGCGCTGGCGGCTCGGACGCCGCGCCGGGTGCAGCTGCCGTAGGTGGCAGCACCTAATGTGCCCGCTGCTTTGCTGTTACTGCTGGTGGCGCTGGCGGCTCGGGCGCTGCGCCAGGTGCAGCTGCGGCAGGTGGTAGCACCTCCTGTGCCCACTACTCTGCTGCTGCTGTTGATGGCGCTGGCGGCTTGGGCGCCGCGCTGGGTGCAACTGCCGCAGGTGGACGCACTTCCTATGCCCGCTGCTCTGCTGCTACTGCTCATGGCACTGGCGGCTTGGGCGCCGCGTCAGGTGCAGCTGCCGTAGGTGGCAGCACCTCCCATTCCTACTGTTGCTGGGGTTTTCCGGACCGCACTCCTGATGATATCACAACTGACATTAATAAATCCAGACTATGTTGAGCGTCAGCTGCCGTCGATGTAGGTTGATCATCCGTCGTGCATGGGATAGTTCCAGCATGTGGCCGCCGTGCCCGCTTTTGTTGCGTGGCTGTCGTTGTTGCATCCGGTGTTGCGCTGAGGCTCGGGTGTGCCCGCTTTGAGTCTGGCTGCCTTGGAGCGTCAGGCAGTTTTTCTGGGATGGCCCCACGAGAAGGCGATTGTCGCTGGACTTGTGTTTCGATCCCTGATGACGCCTCCTTAGTGGTCCTTATCCGCCGGGTAGGGAGCTTTTCTTCCCCTGTCTAACGTCGCTTCCTGCTGATGCCTTCTATTTCTGTCGCAGCATGTTCTGCCCCTCTCTTTGCTGCCCTTTCCTGCTTCTCCTGTTGTTGTGATGTTGCGCTCGCCCCAGCTTCCTCCTCGTGTACCTCTTTATCCTGCCGTGTAGGGGGTGTAATCCCAATACCCGATGAAACAAGCCGGGTCCTCCCAACCGAAGATGCAGGTGTGTCAACCACATGGGCTGCAGTTGTGGTGATGGGTGGGGGAGGGCGATGAGGGCGAGTTGGGGATTGAGGCATCCCTGCAAACGTGGCTGCCACCTCTTCCACGTCGTCGTCGGTACCGATGCGGGGTGGGTGACGTCCGGCCGCGAGTGTTTGCCAACGGACGGGGAGCTTCTCAAGTCGCTCCCGGCGCACCATAATGTTGGAAGTGTGGCGGCCTTCGAGCCACACATATACTCTGTTGACGGCCCAGACCTGGTAACATTGGTCGAGGAACGTTGCTTCATTGTGCCGCGCCTTACCCACCTCTTCCCGTTTCGGCCGCACGCCGTCACCAACCTGGAAGTTATCGAGCATGAGGCCAGCGTTGACACGGTCCACCCCACGCTGTGCGGCAACAGACCCCCGGGTGCGAGCTTCTTGGAGGCACCATTGGAGCCAAGCACCCCGCTTTTTCATGAATTCCACCTCGTCGGCCACTGTCGAACCCTCCTCCCATGGCGGCACCGGCGCGTCAGGCATGAGCGGCAGAGTAGCCATGGTCCAATGTTGTTGGCCGTGACGCAGCATGTAGGTTGAGAAGCTGGTAGAAGAGTGAGGTGTGATGTTGTATTCATAGACGATGTCCTCCAGCTGCTCATCCCATTGCGCATTGTCATCCGATAGCTTTCGGATGGTCTGGGTGATGGCCCCGTGCATACGTTCGACCTGACCTTGTGCCTGCGGCCGACATGGTGCCCCATTGTCGATCTGGATGTTGAAATAGGCCGCCACCTGCGCAAATGTACCGGCAAAGTGCGACCCATTGTCACACTGGATGATCTTGCACCCACCTCCCCTATAGATGACCTCCTCCTTCAGGAATGCTGCAGCATGCACTGCATCGGCCTTGGGGACAGCCCGAGCCATGACCCACTTGGTCATGTGGTCGATGCCGAGGATCTAGTGTACGTTTTTGCATTGGGTGGTACGAAGGGGGCCATGGAAGTCAATGATAACTTTTTCCATAGGTGCGCCAATACGGGCACACATGAAGCGGGGCTGGTGGATTCGTTGGCGAGGGTGGTGGTAGATGCAAGTTCCACATGTGGCAATGACCTCTCCAATGTGCTTCTTCAATCCCACCCAGTAGACCTGAGGGACAAGAGTCTCGTATATAGTGGCGGAGCGTTCGTGCATTTTTTCATGCTCTTGCATGATCAGCTTGTCTCACAAGATCACCGGTGTACACCAGCGCAGTGGGTATGTGGCGTCCTCACGTCGCCAGAGCCGTCCCTGTAGCCACACATACTTGTCGAGTGTGGCCTTGGCATCGGAGAGAACGTGGGCATCCGGGTAAACTTCCACCATGGTGCGGCCACCAGACAGGATTTGGGCTCGTGCCCAATCAGACCACTCGTAAGTTTTGATCGCTGGCTACTATTGCCAGTGCTCCAGGTCGCCTCCCGGTGCCAAGGACAAGAGGCGATGTCGCAGTTCTTCAAAGGATTCTGGTGGTAGAGGTGCTCCACCTGCAGACTCAGCCTGATGCTGCTCCTCACCCGCCCCAGGCAGGAGGGCGTCGGTCCGTGTGCGTCTGGAGGAACTCCGCATGACGGCTGGGTCCGCTGTGCCCGTGGAAGTCGTTGTAGCGAGACGCCAAATGCGGGATGAAGTACGCCGCGTGGTGGCTGGGGGCACAGTAGGTGCTGCATCAGCGGCTGGCGTGCTGGCTCCAGTGGGGTGGGCTCCTGCAGGCGCCGGCTCGGGGATGGCCGGTGGATTATCCACCGGAGGCAGCGTCGCTCCTGATGCCGGGGGCGCTTCCGAGAGAGGAGGGCGAGTTGGTGCAGGTCCTTCTCCGCCTCGGGATGGTGGATGACTCGCCGGCAGCGCTGCGGCCCGGGATGCCGATGACACATGAGCAGTAGGGGAAGGGGGAGGAGAGGGGGGGAAGAGGGTCAAAGACTGGCAGCGCGATGAGGGTCTCGCAACGGTCGGGACAAAAGGGAGGTGGAGGAGAAGCACAGGAAGAGGGTGCCTATCCCATCGCAAGCGACGCCGTTGCCAGAGAGGTGTCTGTCGTACGGAAGGGTGGTACGGGCCGAGGGCGCGTCGGACCCATGCCGTTGTCCACTTGGGTTGGCGGCGAGGGAGGAGAGGGGACGGACGCCAAAGGCGGGATGGTGGTTGATGGTGGCTGATCCGCGAAGGATAGCTCCTCGCGGTCACGAGGCAATTCCTCACTGGTGGTGCTCAAACTGGACGCCGAGGAGGGGGAACCAAGTCGCTGCCGGTGAAGCCAGCGCATGAACACCCGTATTGCCATTCCATCGCGAGGGTTGGCCATCCGTGATGGGAAGATGCGTGTGAGGCGCGCATGATTGCACTGATCGGCTTCCACATGGCGGTAGGAGGCCCGCAGCATGACTCCACGGTGAGCAAAAGGATGCAGGTTCGCAGGGAGGGGATTCTGCTGGCGACGCTGCACCGTCCAGTCAAGGAAACAGCGGAAGGCGCGTGCTCCCTGGCCAAGAGAGAGATCGAGGGGGTAAAGGAAGCGTAGGAAGTCGTGATGGTGCAGATTGAAGCTTGTTGTTAGGAATGGAAGAAGGCCGGGCTGGATGCGTTCTGGGTGGTCAGGGGTCATGGTCCAGTGCAAGAAGCAGCGGAAGGCCGCCGGGCGGGCGGCGGTAGAAAAGTCCAGTGGGTAGAGGTGCCGCAGCTCTTCGAGGTGTTCCCTCCACTCATTCTCCAGCCTGTGCACGACATCGGTGATGAACGCACGAGTCACATCCCCGATTAACTATTGTTTAGGCACCGCTCGCGCTCGTCGATGAGTTGCTTGGCTTGGTCAACCAACGTACAAATAGTACGGTATTGCTGGGAGACGTCCTCTTGGAGGGCCAGAACCCTCGCTCGTTGCTGCGTCGTCTCCTGCAATCGTGCACGGATGGCTGTCCACTCTTCCTCGCACTCAGTCCGTAGCTGCCGCAAATCGGAAAGCTGTGCCTCGAGCTGCTGCAGTTTTGAAGTGAAACGAATCACCTCTGCACGCGTCGCCTTAAGGGTTCGCCCCAGTTCTGCACGTTGGTCAATTAGACATTTTCCTTCAACTACGGGCGGGTCATCCCCTCTGTCAGCGGCCTCGTTCCACGCATCTTGTAGGCGTCACACCTCCCAAAGCCTTCATTGGATCCTTGCTGCTTGTGTTTCCTGCTGTTGGATATGCTGTTGGCTGTCAATGCAGACAGATTCGCACCTAGAGAGGGCAGTCCTAACTTGCGCCAGGTTGGCAGCAGAACTGCGCAAATGGTTCGCGTACGACCTGAGCCATGTCGTGTGTTGCTCCCAGAGTCTCTCCACTCTTCCCGCCCATGCTCGATTCTGAGTGATATGGTGTGCGAAAGCTTGCCACAGTGCTTCGCTGCCGTGGGGGTCAGGTACCGCCGGTGAAGGTGGGGGTGCCGGGCAGGGGTCGTCCATGCCCGAGTCTGTGAGAAGGTCTGCCGCCTCGGCCATGGTGAGAAAATCTGCAAGCGCATGGGCTTCCAACGCAGGGGCAGCACCCGCGTGGACCGTGTTGTCAGCGAGTTTGTACTCATATCGTGCCCAGGCAGGGTTGGCCATCTCTGGCGTGGCGTTGGTGGTGTTTATCTGTCGTTGTTCTTGTGTAGCTGTATCGTGAGGTGTGTGTTCTAGGTCGTCCAAGGCTGTGTCTGTCTCCGTCGTGGATCGTTGGCTGTGTAAACGGTGTGAACTGTGTGAACAAGAATTTGAGGGTTGCCGTCGGGGTCCTCGAAGCGGTGCCCGGACGGTTCGGGGTGGCCGGGCGGGATGGGCGTGCCGCCGTGGTCGTTGGAGGGCGAGGGGCATGTCAGGCTCCAGGTCGCGTTGACGCGTGAGAGGGTCACCTCGAATCCCCGTTGATTGTGTGGCGATATGTTCCCCTAGGAGAATGATGTCTTCCAAGGTTCCGGTCGTCGCCTGCATGTGTTGCGCGATGCGAGCATGCGACCCTGTCGGGTACGGTGCATGATCCTCCGGAGAGTCACTGCTATCCGTGGACGACGCTGGTGCGTCAGTGACGAGTCTCATGAAGCGTGCGCCGGTGAATTGACCGTCCGCATGCGTTGAGCGGCTGGGGGAGGAGGTCTGCCTCGTCAGCAATCGAGCATGTTGCTGAGGTGGCGCGTCCGTTGCTTCAAAGTGGAGCGGGACGTACGATGGCGTCCCGTCATCATCATGCAGCGTCATGCATTTGCCCCCGAGTAAAATTATCACGTCGCATGCCGTCAACCAGTCATTCGCAAGGAGGACATCATACGTGGAGATTTCACATACTTGGACTGGCAAGCTCCGATGGATATTTCCAACCTCAAGGGGAAATTAATCAATTTGACCCTCGGATTTTGTGATCTCTCCTCCCGCGGTGCCAAAGATCGACAGCTCGAATGAGGTTGAACCAATTAAACCACCGGATGATGCGCATGGCAACTGTGGTATGCGTTGCACCGATATCCACGATGGCAGTGAATTTCGCACCGGCAATCCAGACAGAGCATGAGACAACTGTACAGGTGTACTCCGGCATCGGTTGACGACAGAGCGTCATGGGTCGCCATGCAAGAGTTCCCGCCCCTAGGATCTCACGGATAGTCCGTCGGGTCCTGTCGACATGATCCCTCATCATGCGGTGACCTGGCGACTCGAGCCAACGGTTGACTCTCCAGCCGGATGATGCCAGCGCAGCGTTGATTTCCTCGAAGAAGGTCTCCAGCTATGTGATTTACCTTGGGAGATGGGTAAGGACATCCATCCAGGGTAGTGCGAGGTGAGTTCGATTGAAAAATTACCGGATGGCATCCGCCGCTAGTGAACGGACCGTACTTGTTGGCGGCGGCGCCATAGCTGGCGGGGTACGCACCGTGGGTGCGGGAACAGAGTCGCGCCGCATGTGGCGAAGCCAGTCCCCGTATTCCTTGTGCGTCCACCCAGGCGCATCTTTGAAGAGGTCAGTCTTGCGTTGCACATTGATGTGGCCCACGTCGTCATCATGTTGAGGGAAGTCGTCAAGCGGGTATGCCCAGTGGTACTCCTCAGCGGTGAGATCGCGTGCTTGACCCTGAATCAGAACAGCCTTACCAAAAGGGGGCTCGGGCAGAGGTGGACAACCTCCGTATGATGGTGTTTCGAGGGAGCCGCGGTCTTTCCATCCTTCCCGTGGTAACCGGCTAAGGGCATCCGCGTTGCGATTTGCGAATGCTGGCTGGTACTTGATCGTGAGGTTGTATCCTTGGAGAAGTAAGGCCCATTTGCCGAGGATTCCTTCTTGATTTGGCGTAGTGAGCAGCCATTGGAGGGCCTGATGATCCGTGGGGATGGTGAAGGGTTTGCCATTTTTTACGTAATCTCGGTAAAACTGGATAGCCCACAGCACCGCCAGACATTCTCCCTTCACCGGAGGGTACTTAGCCTCTGCATCGTTGAGTGCACGGCTGCCATAGCAGACCACCCTCATTATGCTCTCATGTCCTCGTCGAGAGAAGATGGCCCCAATGCCCTCCTGTGAGAAGTCCGTTGTGATGACGAAAGGTAGGTTGAAGTTCGGAAATTCTAACATCGGGGCTCTGATGAGGCGGTGCTTAATCTCGATCCATGCAAGCTGACATGCTTCAGTCCATTCAAATGGTTCATCTTGATGGGTAGGGCGCTGCAATGGACGAACAATCTTCGCGTGGTCACGGAAAAATTTACGGTAGAAGCTGACGAACCCTAGGAAGATCTTGACCTGAGATGATGTAATCGGGCATTTCCAGTCACGGACGGCTGCGATCTTATCCGGGTCCATGGATATTCCCTGTGTATTGATGATGAATCCCAGGAATTCCATGCTGTCTGCCCCGATGACACACTTGGCGGCTTTCAAACGAATGTTTGCGAAGTGTAGGGCCGAGAACACAGCGTCGAGTGAAGCCATTAGCTCTTGGAAGCTAGACGCAGCGACCATGACGTCATCTACATAGCAGCATGCTTTGGGAATATCGCACAACGCTTGGTCCATCACGCGTTGAAAAGTAGCACTAGCGTTGCGCAGTCCAAAGGGCATATGGGTGAAGGCATACAACACGTCCGGAGTGATGAAGGCGGTTTTCAGCATAGAGTTACGGTCCATAGGGATGGTATGAAAGGCCGATTTGATGTCGAGCTTGGCAAACCAACTCTTCCCGCGTTGGCGTTCTTGGATGTCAACGATGAGCAGCATGGGTTATGCATCTTCAACAGTAACCTTGTTAAGGTCACGGAAGTCAACACAGAACCGTTTTGTGCCATCCGGCTTCCCCACAATCACCAAATTGGAGCGCCATGGGCTTTCCACCTCAACAATCACACCCTTTTCCTTGAGTTCACGCAGGCCTTCGTTGATGATGTCCTTCTGGTCTTGGAGCAGACGTCGAGCTTTTTGCTTATGCGGTGGTGCGTCTCCTATGTCAATGACATGGACCGTGTCGACCACTCCGATCTCGGCTGACTTGACTGCAAATACTTCTTCGTGGTATGTGAGGAGCTCCTTCACCTCTTGCTTCTGTCTCTCTTTCAGGCACACGCGAAGCATGTGATTCCATCGTTGGGAATGTGGGACCGTTGGTGGTGGTGGTTCTTCGTCACCCACCAGACCAGCTCCAAGATCAGGATCTGGATCCCAGTAGTCGTAGACTTGCAAGTTGAAATTGCGGGAGCCGCTTGGTGAGATTGTAAGAGCTCTTGACTGACATGGAGGAAGCTCATCGTCGAGGCGCAGCCAACCGACGTCGCTCATTGGTTCATCATCTGAGTCGTCTGAGCTGACATCTTCATAGAGGGCAATGGCGTTGTCACACACCAGCATTTTTCCTTTGTGTTTCGCCTCTTTGGCAGGATCATCCGGAATCGTTAGTTGCGGGGCCACTTGTACATGAGAGCCATTCGAGAGCAGAGGGGGGCCAGGATGGGAGAAGGTGGTTGGCGTCCTGCCGGAGTCATTGGAGTGGCCGTTGGTCGTGGGGAGGAACAACCACGTTGGGGACTTCACCGACGGTCTGGGTATTGCCCCATAAGAAGCTGTGGTCGATCATCCGTCAGAGCAGCTTGTGCTCGTTTAAGGCACGACTGCTCTGTTGTAGGCATGCGGTCCAGCGCTTGTTCCTCTTCGGCTTGTAATGACACAGCGGGCGGGACATCGTGCTTCGGAAAGGCCAGGATAGAGTTCCTGGCAGCATGGTCTTCAGGACAGGCTTCCTCTAATGAGAAGGGTTGGCCAAACTTTGTGGGCATTGATGTCCGTGGTCCCACGATCAAGGCTGCGCAGGTGGTATAACCCGATGAGGTCAACTGCATGACTCCTTCCGCATAAAACAAAGCAGCTTGTCGAGGAACGAGATAATCTGTTCCTAGCATGACATCATAGGTGCGGGCCACCGTGACTTGCATTCGTACAGCTTCATGGATGAGGCTCACTTGTAGGGGAAGGTCATGTACGATGCAATGCCCCGCATCCATGCCACCGAATGCATTTGTGAACACCTTGGTTGTTGGTTGAATTTTGTAGTGCCAGCCGACCGCTTGCAGAACCTGAAGTGTTACCGTAGTGTGGGCAGCGTCAAAGTCAATGATTTCCAGGAACATTTTGCCGCATATCCACACAAAGCAGCTGGTTACTTCATGGTGGGGAGCCTGTGTCCTCGGTGGTGCCAGGGGCATGGGTCGCCACCCCCATGTGTCGGGTGCGGCTTTAATGGCTAGCCTGTTGAGTCCGTCATGTGGGGTCTGAGTGCAGGTAAGGCAAATGCCAGCTGGTAGAAGCTTCTCTGCGTACTCTCGCAGAACTGCTGCAAAGTCCGGGAGACAAGTGGGTTTTTGGTGTAAGTATTCTCCCAGGGATATCTCCTGAAAGGGCCGGTGGAAGGAGGTCATGACACCCGTTGTGGGCTCGTTGCGTGCCGTAGGTTCAAAGGTCACCTTCTGGCGACGCGGTGGTGTGGGATCCCTTGGAAGGCGCACGCGCGGTTTGGGTGGAGTCTGCGGGGACATTGCTGTGATCTGACTTGGTAGACGCGTCGAGTGCGCTTCGACACATGTTTGTAGGTGAGCTTCGGCCTGTTCCTGTTGCTCTTTGTATCGATGCATGCGTTCATACATCTCCGCAATTGACCATCCTTCCAAACCTTGCGCTTGAGCCACCGTGACGAATTCCCGCTCCGCGGCTGTTGAGGGGGGTCTCCGTGGTATGCTCTCCTGAGCGGGGAAGTCTGAGCTTCACATTCCGTGTAGGCGTATCTGAAGTAGACGACTGGGTGGCAGCTGGTGTCTCCCCCGTCTCCCTCTGCTGCGCATATGCCTTCCATTGCGTCGGTCCATTGTCCACCTGGCCGGAGGGTCGGCCAGTGATGTTGGGGCCAACAGCTTGCCGGGCTGCGGTGGGTCCAGGTCCAGATGATCCGCGGCAATGGTATTGTCCTCCTCTAGTTGACATACCAGGCATCGGAGTGGGATTGGGACACTCCCGGCACCGATGGGTGAATTCTCTACATCCATAGCAACTCCCCGGTGGATAGTTATGAGGATTCATCGGGTTGGGTGCAGAAGCGCCTGTTGGCATGCGAATAGTGGGCGCCACATGTTCCTTTGGGGCGGATTGCTCTCGAGTCGCTCGTCGCTTAATCTCTCTTTGCTGATGCTCCGCTTCCACCTTGAAGGCGTCCAGCGTGCTGAACTGGCGGAGATCCAAAGTGTTGGCTATCGTTGGAAGAAGGGAATCCCGGTAATACTCCTTGATCATGCGCAAGGGTATGTTGACACATTGCACCGAAATCTTGGTAAACTTGTCGTTGTGCAGCTTGATGTTCTCCCTAGCCTTCATGCGGATGGTACAAATCTGGAGCTCTGCCTCTTCCAGGCTCATGAGGTCGAAGCGCTTGGTCATTTTGCTCGCCAAGTCTTCAAAGTCGGTCAAAGGACGTTCCTTATGCTCTGTCGTAAACCACTCCAAGGCTTTCCCTTGCAGTGTGAGGTGTACTGCTGGGACGATGTAGTCAGGAGACAACAGTCCGTAGTCGAGGCAAGTGCCCAACTTGGACAGCCACATGGCCGGGTCCTCATCTGGTTCACCCTTGAAGACGTCGAGCTTAGGGAGGGTGTAAGAAGCCTTTGCCGCTGGGTTTGGGATCAGTTCCTGCGGAGCCACCATCTGCACCTGTGCCCGCGGCAGGGCTCGCAAGTGGGATCGGTGTGCCTGCGCCAGGCCAACTGCCCTAGTACCAGCCGACGAAGCGACTGCTGCACCCCTTGATCGAGCACGTCCTGCATTGGTTCCTCCCAGTCCAGAACTTCCCGTATGCTGTCTTGTTGTTCTTGCCTGTACCCGTACGGCGTACTGCTTGCTTCCATGAGCCACTGATCCTTGCTCAGGTCCGGCCATTCCATCCGCCATTCAAGGTCGCTGCTAGAGTTTTCTTGCCGCTGTCGTGGCCGACGTCCTGCCTGCTTGATGATGGGATGATTGCCATCTTGACTACACAGGTGGTATGGTGTGTTCAGTCGACGAAGTCCCCGTTGGGATGTGCGTGTCCACCATGGCTCGTACTTGCTTGGTGGGTCCAGCCATGGATGAAGCATTGATCCCTTCTTGGGTTGGAGCTTCTCAGCGGCGCGACGTAGCCAAAGCAGAGGATGCCCTGCTTACGTGTTGCTGATGTTGGGGCTGTTGTATAGGACCTAGGCGATACGAGGTCACGGCGCACGGGTCTTCCCGTCGAGTTCCTCTTGGCCTTTGTCCCATTGCCTCCAAGTTCCTCTCCGCCCGAGGTGGAGAGACACCACTGTCCGAGGCCGGTCGACGGGGGTGGGCAGTGGGACTAGAGGGGACCACTTGAGGGCGGAAGACGACAGGTTGATGCAGGGCGTGCAGTGTCTTTACCGAAGGATGACCCAAAGATACTTCATCTTCTTCTGCTTGGTCCTCCTGGACATCGTCCAAGTCTGCATAATCCCTGTCATGGGTAGTGGAAGGTGCAGGTGAGGGTGTCCTTTGGGTAGAGAACTCGGGACGCCGTGGTACTCCTTGTGTCGGGTCATATCCACTGCCTCGTAAATGGTCCTTCCATCTGGTGTTGTGACCTCATGACGTAAGAAGGGCCCTTCATCCGCCTCGAGTTCTTGTTCTTCATCTGATACATAATCCTCCACCTGCATAGAGTCGCGCCGCCTGTCCGGGTCATGCGCATCATCTTCCTCCTCATCCTCCTGCGTTGGGTCAGCCAACCGCGCCTGTCGGATCGCCTTCCATTCACGGAGTTTCTTGAGCCGCCGCAGGTGGAACTCCTCTTCCTCATCGGGGTCCATCTCGTCTTCTTCGTTGTACAGCTGCGGGGACTGATCATTCACCGGATCCCACTGAAATTTGGGGTCAAGCCCTGGTGGGTCGTCAGGACTCCTCTCGTAACGGCGCATTGCAACGACTCATCTCATCCTTGCTTCTTCGGAAGCGCGAGACGCGTCGGGGCTCGTCCTTGCGTCGCTAATGGTATTCGTTGGATGATTTACCGGCACGGATGCTCTATTATCGTGCCGGGGCGCCTCTCGCCCGGTCGAAGATTTGATGGCTCTCCCCGTGAAGAACCTCGTCCCGGATTATAGACTGATCTGCAGGCACATGTCACACTCGTCAGAGAAAACAAGTGATGTCCACGCTCACCGCACCATTAACACTGTTATACCCTTTTCCGCCATTGGCCGGAATCGGATCTGACAGGATGCGAGGATCAGCTTCGATATGTATTTTGCTCGTTCTGCGGTATCCCGCGGCTCCGCGCTCCCTATTTTCTAACTCTACCCTAGGCTATCTTATCTATTCCTGCTTCATCGGCCGGACGACTTTCCCGAATGTTCGATGGATCGTTCACCGGATCAGTGCCGGAAATATGCCACAAACACATAGTCCTTCCCGTGATCAACCGACCTTTCTTCCGACAATAGTCTCCGTTATTTCCAGGACAGTCAATGCACGTATATTTCATTCATTTACTCACTCCAATCCGTCGTCGACGGTCAATCATGCACCGGATATCATGACACTAAATGAGAGAATTCCTTCTAACAGCTCATGATACAATGAGTTGAACAATCAAAGTAATTGTATTGAACTAAGAAAGGACATACACAGTCAGCAATTCCCTCCTACCTATACCGCCAGCACCCTACACATCACCGAGCAAGACATGCAAACCGTAAGCTTCTCATGTCGCTGGATCATCCACCGGCCTTGGTCCTCGCACGAGCACCGTGCGGTGTGTGGCGCCTTCATTGTTTGCCCGTGGAGCAGCTCGACGTAACTCCAATGGCCCACCAGTGCGTCGACCTGCATGGGAAAGACCACGTGTCGAGTCCTCCTCTCTCAGCTGGGCGAGCTCTTGCTGGTACCGCCGGTATGCTCAGTACGCCTCGGCCCGCTCCTCGGCCGCCTCTGCAGCACGTCGTCCGACGTCACGCGCGACCTCCTGCCAGCTCTCCACGCGGCGGAGCTCGTCGTCAACGGGAAGCCTTTGCAACAAGGGCTGCCAGAACTGCTCCACGGCTCCGCCTGCGGGATGGTGCGACCATTGCATCACTCCCAGGACTGTCCGTGCGTCGAGCTGACGGGGGACATTGCAACAGCTGCACATGGCGTAGAAGGTCACAGGAGAGTCTCGGGGACCGCGCCTGGAGCTGGGTGGCTGGTGCTCTCGCGGGAACTCAGAGCCAAGCCCTGATGGCTCCGTGACGTGTTCCTCAGGGAGTGGCCTTCCCATCCGAGGGTGACACGCACATGCACACACACACGCCCCTATACTTATGACCTGATCTAGCTTCTCTACTCTGGCTTGTCGCGAGACGGGACGCAAGTCCCGCTCGACGGTCTGATTTGGCCGAGGGGCAGCAATCTCTCGGCTTGGCTGGCCCCTGCAGGGCTCGCCTCCTGCGCACGGGTATGGCGAGGGCTCGGCAATCATGGTCCTCCGAGTGGCGAACGCCGTCTTGCGAGTAAGAAAAAATGACGCTGGGAGTCAGCGCTCAACCGTTAGTTCCAGCAGGGTGGCATCAGCAACTCGTTGTCGTCAGAAGCTTCTTTTCATCAGCACTCGTCCTCTTGTCGCTCCTCCTCCTCTTATCCCCCCCTCGCACCGCCTCTCCGAGGTTCCTTCCAGCTGTCCAGCCCCCCTCCCGCGGCTCGCACATCAAAACGCCTTTGGATAAGGCGCCTCGAGAACTGCTCCTCTCTTCGAGGTTTGGACGCGACTCCGCTCCCATCAAGCCAGCCTCGGGCCGCCCTCCTTTCCTCTCGGCCGGTCTGGTTGGTTCACGTCGTCTGCCGCGATATCCTTCCTCGCGCTCCATCGCTTCCCGGAATCGAACTGCCCTCCCCGCAATTTTCTTTTCCTCGCTCGAGCACTCGTTGGATGATTCGTCAACCTTCCCTTCCCCTTTTCTCCTCCTTTAACCCGGATCCCAGGTCCCCTTTTCTCATTCTCCGGTGGATGAACAAAACACCATTAACAGTTGTGCCAGATTTGTGTCAGAGGTATGCCAGAGTTGTGCCAGATTTGTGCCAAAGTTGTGCCAGAGTTGTGCCAGCGTTGTTCCAGAGTTGTGCCAGAGTTATGCCAGAGTTGTGCCAGAATTGTGCCAGAATTGTTCTTTAGTTATGCCAGAGTTGTGTGAGAGTTGTGCCAGAGTTATGCCAGAGTTGTGCGATAGTTGTGCCAGAGTTGTGCCAGAGTTGTGCCGGAGTTGTGCCAGAGTTGTGCCAGAGTTGTGCCAGAGTTGTGCCACAGTTGTGCCACAGTTGTGCAAGAGGTGTGCCATAGTTGTTCCAGAGTTGTGCCAGAGTTGTTCCAGAGTTATGCCAGAGTTCTGCCAAAGTTATGCCAGAGTTGTGCCAGAGTTGTGCCTGAGTTGTGGCGGGGTTGAGCCAGAGTTGTGCCAGAGTTATGCCAGAGTTGTGCCCGAGTTGTGCCAGAGTTGTGCCAGAGTTGTGCCAGAGTTGATTCAGAGTTTTGCCAGAGTTGAGCCAGAGTTGTGCCAGAGTTCGGCCAAAGTTGTGCCAGAGTTTCGTTAGAGTTGTGCCGGAGTTGTGCCACAGTTTTGCCACAGTTGTGCCAGAGTTGTGCCAGAGTTGTGCCAGAGTTGTGCCATAGTTGTTCCAGAGTTGTCCCAGTGTTGTGCCAGAGTTGTGGAAGAGTTGTGCCTGAGTTGTGTAAGAGTTGTGCCATAGTTGTGCAACAGTTGTGCCAGAGTTGTTCAATAGTTGTGCCAAAGTTAAACCAGAGTTGTGCCAGAGTTGTTCCAGAGTTGTGCCAGAGTTGTGCCAGAGTTGTACCAGAGTTGTGCCACAGTTGTGCCAGAGTTGTTCCAGAGTTGTGGCGGATTTGTGCCAAAGTTGTGCCAAAGTTGTGCCAGAGTTGTGCCAGAGTTGTGCCAGAGTTGTGCCAGAGTTGTGCCTTAGATGTTCCAGAGTTGTGCCAGAGTTATGCCACAGTTGTGCCAGAGTTGTGCCAGAGTTGTACCAGAGTGATGCCAACGTTGTGCCAGATATGTGCCAGAGTTGTTCCAGAGTTGTGCCAGGGTTCTGCCAGAGTTGTGCCAGAGTTGTGCTAGAGTTTCACCAGAGTGGTGAAAGAGTTGTGCCATAGTTATGCGAGAGTTGTGCGAGAGTTGTGCCAGAGTTGTTCCATAGTTGTGGCAGGATTGTGCCATATTTGTGCAAGGGTTGTGCCAGAGTTGTGCTAGAGTTGTGCCAGAGTTGTGCCAGAGTTGTGCCAGAGTTGTGCCAGAGTTGTGCCAGAGTCCTGCCAGAGTTGTGCCATAGTTGTGCCAGAGTTGTGCTAGAGTTGTACCAGAGTTGTGTCAGAGGTGTGCCGGGTTGTGCGAGAGTTGTGCCAAAGTTGTGCCAGAGTTGTGCCAGCATTGTTCCAGAGTTGTGCCAGAGTTGTGCCAGACTTGTGCCAGAGTTGTGCTAGAGTTGTGCCGGAGCTGTGCCAGAGTTGTGCCAGAGTTGTGCGAGCGTTGTGCGAGAGTTGTGCCAGAGTTATCGCAGAGTTGTGCCAGAGTTGTGCCAGAGGTGTGCTAAAGTTGTGCCAGAGTTGTGCCAGAGTTGGGCCAGAGTTGTGCCAGAGTTGTCCCAGAGTTGTGCCAGAGTTGTGCCAGAGGTGTGCTAAAGTTGTGCCAGAGTTGTGCCAGAGTTGGGCCAGAGTTGTGCCAGAGTTGTCCCAGAGTTGTGCCAGAGTTGTGCCAGAGGTGTGCTAAAGTTGTGCCAGAGTTGTGCCAGAGTTGGGCCAGAGTTGTGCCAGAGTTGTCCCAGAGTTGTGCCAGAGTTGTGCCAGAGGTGTGCTAAAGTTGTGCCAGAGTTGTGCCAGAGTTGGGCCAGAGTTGTGCCAGAGTTGTCCCAGAGTTGTGCCAGAGTTGTGCCAGAGGTGTGCTAAAGTTGTGCCAGAGTTGTGCCAGAGTTGGGCCAGAGTTGTGCCAGAGTTGTCCCAGAGTTGTGCCAGAGTTGTGCCAGAGGTGTGCTAAAGTTGTGCCAGAGTTGTGCCAGAGTTGGGCCAGAGTTGTGCCAGAGTTGTCCCAGAGTTGTGCCAGAGTTGTGCCAGAGGTGTGCTAAAGTTGTGCCAGAGTTGTGCCAGAGTTGTTCCAGAGTTGTGCCAGAGGTGTGCCAGAGTTATGCCAGAGTTGTGCCAGAGTTGTGCCAGAGTTGTGCTAGAGTTGTGCCAGGGTTGATCCAGAGTTGTACCAGAGTTGTGCCGGAGTTGTGCCAGAGTTCGGCCAAAGTTGTGCCAGATTTTCGTTAGAGTTCTACCAGAGTTGTGCCACAGTTTTGCCACAGTTGTTCCAGAGTTGTGCCAGAGTTGTGCCATAGTTGTTCCAGAGTTGTCCCAGTGTTGTGCCAGAGTTGTGCCAAAGTTGTGCCAGAGTTGTGTAAGAGATGTGCAATAATTGAGCGAGAGTTGTGCCAGAGTTGTTCCATAGTTGTGCCAAAGTTGAACCGGAGTTGTGCCAGAGTTGTTCCAGAGTTATGCCAGAGTTGTGCCAGAGTTGTGCTAGAGTTGTGCCAGAGTTGTACCAGAGTTATGCCAACGTTGTGCCAGATATGTGCCAGAGTTGTTCCAGAGTTGTGCCAGAGTTGTGCCAGTGTTATGCCACAGTTGTGCCAGAGTTTCGCCAGAGTTGTGAAAGAGCTGTGCCAGAGTCATGCCAGAGTTGTGCGAGAGTTGTGCCAGAGTTGTGCTAGAGTTGTGCCAGAGTTGTGCCAGAGTTGTGCCAGAGTTGTGCCAGAGTTGTGCTGGAGTTGTGCCAGAGTTGTGCCAGAGTTGTGCCAGAGTTGTGCCAGAGTTGTGCCAGAGTTGTGCCAGAGTTGTGCCAGAGTTGTG
>SZWC01008230.1:31810-51043 GCA_023375785.1 Penium margaritaceum
TGTGTGTGTGTGTGTGTGTGTGTGTGTGTGGATGGGTGGATCTCCAATCCTGAAACCATTATGCTTTCCTGCCCATAGCCCAGGGGACGAGTCCAAACCATATGGAGTGGGCCACAATATACCCCTCTCACTTAGGAATGAGTTGTCTTGAGTGTCAACGAGTGGGATTCAAACCTTGCGCTCTTGCAAGTGTAATGATTGGTAAGGATTTCTTGACCTACTGAGAGTTCTATATTCTTTTAAATCCCTGACCCTCAAACCATTATGTTTTCCTGCCCACAGTCCAGAGGACCAACCCAAGCCACATGGAGCAAGCCAAGTTTCGTCGTGTCTCTCACCCGAGTGCCTGCTTCCATCGGAGATTGAAGCTGAGATTTCAAAAGAACCCTACCTCCATGGTGAATGTCGTCTGAAGCTACAACCTGGCAACCAATTGGAGATCTTCCTCCTCAGTACCAGCTTCCATCAGAGATGTTGGGATGAGGCTTGGGATGGCCTCCATGGCATCGTTGCAAAACTTTCTCTTTGTCCATAGCCAGTAGGGCTCCGGGGGTAAGGCCTATACCCATAACACTGTTTGGGGGAGGAAAGACATGTGCACAATGGTGACCACTGCTTAAACATTCTCAAGGTGTTGTCCAAAGGATCCCTATGATTTTGCAGCTCCTTGACTCCCAACAACCGCTCCTCCAACCACCGCTCAGCCCATTCTTACTGAAAAACGCCTGAGCCCAAAGGACATCAACAAAGTCCAGCACTTTCAGAGGTAAGATTGATCTCTGCAAGTGCTGCCAGCAAGGTATTGCATGAGCAAAGCCAAAGCAGGGACTTGCAATGCTGCTTGTGTAACCTTCAACTCTTCACAACCTCCATCACGGCAGTGAAAGCTGTCCCCAACCTGGATGGGGACACACAAAGACATGAATCATCCTCAAACGCTCTGATATGGCCCAAATTTCCCAGTGCCTATGCACCCGCCTCAAGCACTAAAAGAAGAGCTGGGTCGAAAGATACCGGACCGAGGGATCTCCCTGTCACACCCACTATGAACTCTCCAGGACAGACGAGACACTCATCCTAAAGAACAGCAGCTGCACCAACTCCAAGCAGAAACTACTAGGGTCCAGCTTTCCAAGTTTAGTCAATGCCTCTTCTCTTACTTTCCTTGGGTCCAGCAACTCTAAACTTGAAACCTTCAAGCTCTGCTAAGTGCTGAGATTTTTCCGTGGCGCTCTTTGTGTGGACATCTCCCCATATCCATGTTCTCTCTTTGCCACAACAACTTGTTTACTCATGAGAAACTACATTCGCTGGAGTATGCACGATCCAATGAAAATACCCAGCTCACCTTCCTCACAGCCTAAGATACGTACTTCCCCTCTACCTCGAAGGTGTTACAGATGTTTAGTCAAAGAAGCCAGGAAGGGTGTGCGACCAGAATTCCCCTACCCTTCTGTTCTCATTCTGGAACCACCAGCATCGGCGACACATGTAGTCTGTGATGATGGAGATCCTAAGCCGAGTCCACTGATGCAGCGTTGAGTGCTACGTACACGTGTGGGCATTAGTCAATTTACTGCAGAGTAGTGCATGTGAGTGTAGTGATGAGGTCAATTGCATACTTACATGCTCAAACAAACCCTCCTCCATAACCCGTAGACACACATGATTTCATGTCACATGCAACTTGCACATGGTGAACAATCCGACAGATGGGTCCCACACCTCCTCCATAGCACATGAGTCACTAGACAAGTAGACTAAGCACGACCCAATGAACGTGACTGAATGAAGGGCATCATGAGCATGCAACAGGCCAAGAGCATGTAGAACCGAGTTGAAGATTCCACTGCTAAGTGCTTCAATGAGAAAGCATGTACGCTGTTGACTCACGTGGACCCATATGACCTTGACCTATACTGCCATGATGCACTCACATACAAGGTGACGTCCCACTTTGATGTGCTTTGTGCAAGTGTGGTGCATGTCATCATGGGACGTAATTGCTTTGGTGCTCTAATTGTCACAATGTTGGGTGATGCATCAAAATGGTCACACACAAGTATTGAAGCAAGTAACAGAGCCAGATGCTCTTACACGTACCTGCACCAAATGCAACATACTCGGCCTCGCTGGAGCTGCGCGCCACTCATCCATGTTTACCACTCTTCCACGGGAAAATGTTTCACCAACAAGGAATATGTAACAATACCTGCTCGGGATATTAGTGTCCAGTCATTGTCTGTGTAGCCATCAATAATGACCAAGGGTTGTGCACAGAAGCACAGCTCAACTTATGAGGTGAAGATTGAATAACGAATGAGATGGACGGTCACCTTCACATGGTGAGCCCTATGCTTCTTCAAGAAATGAACCAAAAAGTTGACTGCAAATGCCACGTCGATGTGCATGGTCATAGCAAGGTGCATGAGCAACCCAATGACACTGAGGTAGTTTGTGACGTCCACCACCTTTGTAGCTGTGACACGTCCAATGACTTAAGCAGGGGCTAGTCCGCCGGGGTCATAGGAGTAGATGGTGTGGGTACATCAGTCAACAGTGACGAAACGATACAGACCCAGGCTACGGATACATGTTGCTGGATGCACATGGAGAGTACGACGTTGGCGATCATGCTTGAGATCCATGACGAGGAAGACTTGCAAGTGACCAAGGTCTTTCATCTTCTAGGCATCCTAGAGAGCCTTCACTGACGAGACAGCGGCTGGACTGGGTGAGGTGATGAGTAGGTAATTCACATAGAAAAAGATGGCAACATAAGGCTTTGATGATGGACAAAGAGACAGTTTAGGATGAACTGTACTGTGTCAAGAATTCCCCCTCTCAAGGGTGAATGTAATCTCTATGTTCCAGCAGTGAGGTGACTGTTTGAGTCCGTACAAGCGCCAGACCTTGCCGGTGCCAATGACAAAGCCCGGTGCCTATTTCATGTAAATCTCCTTGTAAAGGCAAACATGGAGAATTGTGTCGTCAACATTGTTTGCTCC
This sequence comes from Penium margaritaceum, assembly GCA_023375785.1. Lineage (NCBI taxonomy): Eukaryota > Viridiplantae > Streptophyta > Zygnematophyceae > Desmidiales > Peniaceae > Penium > Penium margaritaceum. Next base: position 34,819 of record SZWC01008230.1, read on the forward strand.
AAAACCCAGTCGTGTTGAGCAACCATACTAAGGAGGACACAAGTAGTGGTGTAACGACTGATTGACGCAAATGTCTCATTAAATTCAACTCTTGGGATCTGAGAAAATCCCTTGGCTTTCAAACATGCCTTGTAGCTATTCGATGAGCCATGTAGCTTTAGCTTACGCTTTGGGACGCAACAAGTGGAGACCACATTCTTCCTTGAGGGCAGATTGACCAGTTCGAAGACATCATGCCCCTTGAGAGCATCAAGCTCTTCCTGCGTGTACTTCTCCTAGAGGACAGCATCAATTGCTTCTTGAGCCTGAAAAACTATCACAGGCTGAGGGGGAAACGCAAAAATCCCGCTTTCTGCAAAGCACGAAGCAACATAGCCAGACACCACTGAGTCTGTGGCATGTTGTAATTCCTCAGAAATAAAGGAGTTTCCAAGCACAGTGGTTGGATGGACAACGCCAAAGAAACAACCAAGAGCATCAAGGCCAGTAGGATAACCGAAGATTGCAGCTGAGAGCCACAATGCAGGAGAACATGTGATTCACTGTCAAGAGGAATGTGAGGGGACAGCACAGAATTTCCCCCCACGGACGTAAGGCTCAGGCTTGAGTGCAGCCCCAGGTTCAGATACAGATGCAGAGGGCACAGGTGGTGAGAGAGCACATGCGACCGGTGGGGGAGGGATCTGGGCGGCAGAAATGGATGGCGCAGCACCTGACGGTTGTTCAAAAGACTCTGACTCTGACTCTTACTCGGAAATTGCAGGAAACTCAGGCAACCGGCTGGGTTTCCAGCTGAGTCCAAGTTAGATTCAGAGAGATCAGTAGACTAGAAGACAGTTAGTGGCACTGGTGTAGTAGAGGAGAGAAAGGATGATGCAGAGGGGAAAGCGCCCCCGAGATCGGAGGTAAAACAAGGCACACCTCCCCCAAGCTGACGAAGGAAGGAAAGAGAGGACGGTGGGGCCAAAAGGGATAGATCACGCAGAATCACATCTTCAAGGAAGCGGGCATCACGTGACTCGATGATGCAACAATGATCTTGGTACCAGAAGCGCCAGGCCTTAGAAGGAGACAAGACACGAAGAAAACGACACAGGCGGGCGCAAGGGGAGATCTTACAGTTGCTCTAGTCCTCTACGATCCAGACTGTAGCAACACAACCCAAGACACGTGCAAACCGAAGATCAGCACGGCAAAGAAACCAATGCTCAAATGGTGTGTCATAGTCGGAAAGCGGACCACGTGACATACGGTTTCAGGCCCATGTCATTTAGGAAAAGACTTCAAAACAGAAGAGCGGTTCAAGTGTAGAGGCAGAGAGAGGGATACGGACACAATCAACAAGAGTACAGTTCTAACATTCTGATATCCCATATTGCTGGGGTGTTTAGGGGACTGAGGCCTCCATACACACATCTTTGGGTGAGTGAATATGTGCCAGGGGACCCATGAATAATTGCGATGGTCACAGTGAAGAGCACCAAGTCGGCGACCGCAAGCGAGCCCTGCCTGGGAAAGACATGTCTTAACAACACCACAGACATTGCACTTTTGACACAAGAAAAGACTCAGTGTATGTAGGAATAGTCATCAGTTAGACAGAGAATGTGAATAACCCGTTCCCCCAATGATTTCATGAGGTAGTGGCACCATGAAATAAGCATGCAACAGATCAAGATGGTGGAAATTGTGCTTCCCAAATGTGGATAAATGGGAGACGTACATCTTGCCCTGCACGTTGTCAAGAGACTCTTAGGGGCAGGGCAGAGGAAAGGTAGGGGGATTGAGGCAATCGGTAGGATGCGTGCACAGCAAACTTTCAATAGAAGCTGTGTGGATGTAGCAGAGGTGGTGATGCAGTAGGGTAGCATGTGCAGTTGTGAGGGAGCGTGAAGTATGCGAGTGCTAACGTGGAGGATGCAGGTGCAAACGGTACAGATGGTCAAAATGAATGTCACACAATATCACACAACTAGTAAAGCGGAGGGACACACTGGCAACACCACAAATGGAGGCGAACTCGAAGCTCTAATTCTCAAGTGTCACATCAGAGAGAGGACAGATCTCATGAGCAAGCACATACGTCACGTGAGGGAAGAAAAGTTCCCCCTTGGCACAACAAAACAAACAACCCCCACACCCTAAACAGGGAGCAACTGACCCAAACCTGTAAAAAAAAAGCAGATGGTGCCAAAAGGACCAAGTAAGACAAAGGATGAATGGAGAGAGGCCATGTGGCAAGTGGTCCCAGAGACGAGAATCCAAAAGCCACAAGAAACTTGGATAGACAGAGGAATAAAAATCACACCAGCATTGGCAACAGGAGGACTAAGGGGAGAAGACTGGCAGGCAGCAAGACAATGGAAGAGGGTGACGTACTGCCATTCCTTAATCCATTGCACATTGTCAAGAGGCAGAAGTTATTTAACACACACAGGAGGCATGCCACAAAGGGCTCCATAAGACTCACAGACCAGCGACAAACTCATGATATTATCACCTCCCTCAAGATGAAGCTACTGGACAGTGTGTGTCAGAGCGTCCTCAACGTGATGCTCATCCTCACGTGGCTGAGATGTGTTCGCCACATCGGAGGACTGTTGAGGCCCACCAGGAGGATAAAACTACATGGGGGGCATGTACATTCCAGAGGGTGGACCGAAGTAGGGACGGCCGCCATAGAATGGAGGCAAACCTCAAGAATAGGTGGGGGAAATGGGTATAGCTGCAGTAGAGTAGACGTTCACTGCAGTGGTGTTGACCACAGGAATGCTGGAAGATGAGGCCTGAGATGAGGAAGATGAGGACACAGTCAAGGTGCCTTTGCCACTGTCAATAGTGCCAGCCCCATGAGAGCATCATTGGGAGGTGCTGGGAACTTCTGGGCAGAATGGCCAATTGCACCACAGTTCTAACATGTCATTGATCCTAGGGCGGAGAAAGCTGGTTGCATCTAAGATCCTTTACCTTCGCCTTTGCAAACTTTGACGTGACCCCTCCCTCACCCTACCGAGCCCTGAGTAGCCAAAGAGGTGGCTGACATCAAGGAAGAGGAGGTAGAAGCTGAGGAGTAAGGGGGTGTAAAGATGGTTGGAGATGTGGTGAGAGCTGTAACGGCTGCACTCCACCATTTTTTTGACTTTCTGAGAAGTGGACTCCCACAGGGTGCCGATGCTTGGAGTTGTCTTAGGAGGAACTGGCTCAGCTGTAAGGCGTTTAAGCTTGGGTGCCTTGACTTCACGAAAGGTGTCACACAGCTCAGGAATGAAGTCATTCACAATGCAGAGGAAAGCACGGCGTTGCCCAGGTGCAGCTGCGCCAAGATCATGCAGAAGTGCAAGAAAATGTACCCAGTAAGTGTCAATAGTCTCGTGGACACACATCACAAGCAGTTGAACTTCACAGTGATCACATTCTGATCAGCATGACCAACAACAGTCTTGCGATGCTGGATCAAGGCATATGAACCAACACGGTTAGCTCGGGTTTGATGGACCAGATCAGCATTGTAGGTGCCAATCTCTCCAATGAGATTGTCAGGCCCGTCCGTGATGTCAGTACGGATGGCCCACGCAACCTCAGCAGGGACTTGGAACAATAGAGTGAAATGATAATGGTAGCACTCCTAAAAAAAAATCCCTTGGGCTAAGTCACTGAAGTGTACCTCCCACCAGGAGAAGGAGAGAGAGGTGGTGAAGTACCAGGGAGGAGTGTCAAGGTTACGTGGGCCAGACGGTGGCTGAACCAATGATCTGGCTGCAGCTGTGCCAGCAGTTGCAGCTGAAAGAATGGGGTCTGCTGTGGAAGGAGAGGTGCCAGCGCCAGTGTGAGTGCCGGTGCCAGTGTGAGTTCCAATGCCATTTGTAGTGCCAGTGTTGGTAGAGGTAGATGCAGATCTAGTGGCAAAGACAACAGCGATTCCGGCAGAGATTTAGGTCTGAGACAAGGTCAGCTGTATTTTTGACATGACGAGGTCAGCAATGTGATCGATGAACTTCTTGTGGTCCTGCTCACGTTGCAGGTTCTCTTCTGCATTGCGTTGAGCAGTCAGTGCCGCTTGGTGAGAATCACGTGCACGCTGCATGAAGAACTGCGTATTCTTTGTCATCGGCTGGCATGATGACGAGCCCCCACTCTACCAAGAACATTTTTTGGCAGAGTTTTCCTTTCTTATTAAGCGTGCAAAGAATAGGGATGGACGCTTTGGTGCGATCACTTGGCTGCAAGATAGCCCATCCCAATGCAGAGGACCCCAAGACCATGCAGAGCAAGCAGAAAGGTAGAGGATGAGAATGAAGACATGGGAGGAGGAAGGGTACAGTGCCAGCTCATCGAGCCTAGTGACGTTGAGCGACAAGTGGAGGAAGCTGTGAGCCCGGCGGACTGGCTTTTGAGCCCGTTTTGCATGTTTTGCATAGTGCGTCCACCAACACATGTCACACTTGTGCATATGACCAGTCATAGAAACTGGCTTGAGATTTGGTGTCTCAAGTTTCAGACAATGTTGCGTTTGGATTTCTGTGCACGGAGTTACGGCCAAAACAGTGGACTTGTGACAGTTCTAAGACAAACTAGCACTGTTGTGTGCCTCACCCGCCATACGCCAAGGCAAGCATTTATGCTCTGCACTTGTCAGCTGTGTTCTCTCTCTGAATTTTGAGCTTTTAAAGCTTCAAAGACTTTGCACCTCTCCCTAGCCCAAACCTTGATGTTCCATGCACCTACATGCTTGTTAGTATGTCAAGTGACTAGACATTGTTGCCACATGAGAAGTAGTAAGGCTAGGAAGCTCTGTAGCACTTTCTCATGGTGTCATAGCAGCGAGACCCTTCTCACTGACCTGCGCAATAGAGACACACCACCAGTAGTAGAACTAAGATTCACAACAACAGCCGTATCCCGGGACCCGTCGCAACAGACGTCGGCAACAGAAACATCACCCCAAATAGCGTAGCAATAGTAGTGTCACCATATAACCGCAAGAGTGGGTGACAACAAGAACACTGGTCGAGTGAGTTACAGCAACTGCCACTACAGGAGCAACAACGACAAGGATTAGCTTTAGTAGCTACAGTAAGAGGCAACAGCACCAGCGGATAGCAGTAGCAACTTATTTGATTATGACCAGTGGCTTGTTTGGAAAATAGGGACACAACAAAAAAAAGACAAGTAGCTTGTAACAGCAGCTCGCGGCGCTGGCTGCATAGAGCAGCAACGGGCATTGGAAGCTACACTGAGCAGTGGCAGCAACAGCGAGCAGCAGTAGTAGCCAAAGCTGCTGCAAGCACCAGCAGCATCTTATAGCAGCGCAATAGCAATAGCAATAGCAACAACTGCATTGGTAGTAGTGACATAGGAACAACATGCACTGCTAATACCTTGTACAACATAGCATCTGTGCAATAGCTACTATACAGTAGTGTTGTACATCAGCACTGCCACATAGCAGTGCACAAGAAGCATGTTGGCTATGCAATAGTTGTATGGCCACAAGAAAAGAGTGATGAGGTCACCTCCCCTCCTAAGCCACGTGGAGTCCGCGAGGGTAAAGAAATGGCAGCTGAGCTGTAGTAAAACATACCATCATTTTTAACTCCGACATTTGTTGTATTGGCATAGTTTTTCTTCACGTCATCGTTAGCAGTGGCGTCGTCAACAATTTTTGAGTGAACATGTTTTTTGGAGTTCAAGTCACATGTACCCATTTTTTGGAACTATATAGTTGATATACCAATGTCACACACAAAATTATGCACATGAAAGTGCCACACAATATATAACGCATATGAAAACATTGCACAAAAAAAAATGCATATGACAATTCCGTACATAGAATAATGCATGTGCCGACGTTACACAAAGATACCGTAGGAACCTAGAAACGCTAAAAAATGTCATGTTCCTGCCACATACCATGTAGCATCGATGCATGACATGATTTTTGTCATTCACTACGTCTCAGACGGATGCACCATTGCACTTTTTTCCATGCCAGGTCCAAAACATATGCTGTGATCCAGCATGAAGAAAGGGGTGGACGACTGGTTTGTTTTGTTGCGGAGGCTGGGTAGATGGTTGCTTTTGTAAGGCATGGTGGGCGGATGGTTGCTTTTCTTCCAAACCACGGGCGGATCGTTGCTTTTCTCCGAACAATGGGCGGATGAGAGTCACACTTTGCATTTTATGGGTATCTGAGCTATTTCACCCTTTTTTCCCTATGTTTCAACTCCCCGAGAAAAACGGGTTGTTCTTGACTCGTACAACTTTGACGTTTGGACCCATATTGAGCGGTGCACATGGCAACAAGGGAAAGGAGGGGACACATCCCTCCCGCTCCATCTCCCTCCCGGGCTCATTGAGCTCATGTACTTGGGTACAAGACAAATGATTGGCCTCTCCTTTGAAAAACTGCCCATTTCATGGACGCTCACCCCAATGCCTAAAGTTGCCCTCTCCATAGAGCTACTCTTGAAGAAGTTTAAGACTTCACCAACATTTTACGACAAGACATTGCCTCCCCGTTACAAGAATGATGCTGGGTTTGACTGTTGGAGGTCCTTTTCCATGTGTGGATCAATGCAGAGGGGATATAGCCCTACTGATTGAGCTAGTATCAGACCACTGATTTCCCTCAAACTCATGTAATCATGAGAGCCATGTGTGGTCTGCTCTATGCCACTCCCCACGAGACGATCATGGACTGCCATCCCTTCGTGTGCGCACTGGAACGGTGACGGGGTCGACCCTCGCCAGGGGTAGGTTTTGGCTGTGACCTTGTTTACTGAAGAGACACATGCAACAAGGACTATCGAGCTCAAGGAGTTCCACTCCCTACGCCATGGAGATTCAGATGCGCTAGTAGCATACTGGCACCACGCAATGCGCATCTACAACCAGTTTTGCACTGGTGGAGGATCCCACCTCTGATGATCGACACCCTCATGCTCGGTGTGCACATGGAGTACACCAACATCTTCACCCTTTTCCATCGCCCCACTATATAGGAGCTATCAAATTCCTTTGAGCTACTTCCATAAGCCCAGCAACGCTATCTCGAGCGGACATCGGCCAGAGAGGCTTCTTAGGAGAATCAGAGGAGCCCTCTGGTAGCGGTGACGACTACTTCTTGAACAATGTCTCTCACTCTTAGCTCCTCCTCCATTTCCTCCTCCTCTCCCTAGTTCCCGCCTACATCAGCTCAAGGCGTGACCACCACCACACAAGGAAATAAAGAGAAAAAGAATGCAACAAGCGGCATCAACACCAACAACAACAGCTTGCAAGCAGTGGTTATGGATGCTTTGTCCATTGCTACAACTGCGGTGGCACTCATCGCTACACGGAGCGATGGTAGGTCGAAGGTCCTCCAATCCTCCCACTCAGCACGGACTGTCAGTTGTGTTGTTGTGCCGGGTGAGTCGAGATCGTCGTTAGGAGGCCCGTCAAGAGGCATGGAATCCAGCATGGAGGATAAGACGACTGTAGATGCAACCACAGAATCCAGAGAAGAACTACACTCTTGAGGTCAAGCGGGCTGAGTCGACAAAGATTGTTGCTGAAGAGAGAGTCAACAAGTTTCCTTGAGCATGCAGCGAGGATGTGGCAGGCTGATGTCCAAATGGACGGTAGCACGAGGTCAAAGCAGAGCAGCATGTGAGGGTACGAGATAGCACCAATTCCGCTATTGTTGCGGTCGGCAGTTGGTGACTGCAGTGTTGTGGACTGCGGCAAAAACCACTGTCTGGGCAATGGATGTCAGAGGTGGGAGTCACTGTGCATCCACTTTTGTGCGGCGAAAAAGTACGCACTAAACCAAGGAGATGGCTCGGTAGTGAGATGACTCCCCACCAACAAGCTGTCAATTGGAAGAGGATGAGCTCAAATTCTCACCTGCTCTGATACCAATAGTTACTTGCTTGATTTGCTCATAGAGAAGTGTGTGAGATTGACAGTGATCAGGAGAGTGTTCCATGCCACGGATGTGGCAGGGTTTGCCTTACAAAACAGAAGTTTCAATCAATACGAGAGTCGGACATGGGAGCGAGAGTCTAAATCACCGGTGAGTGCACACCCACACCGAGCAACCGCTTGGGTGAGCATGCACCGCCACCCCGGGGTCGAGCCCAACCTCTTGGAATCACCCGAGGGTGGCTTCTCACCAGTGTGCGGCCAGAGACCGACATGGTGGCCCCCTAGGGATTAGCACCTGGGATAACATGCAGCTCCCCGGAAACACCCACAAGCAAACAACCATGATCCAGGCATCAAACAGCCCTAGCATCTAGCACCATAACAAGATAGTCAAATGGGAGCTATGGTGGTGCCAAACAGCACTCCACGGTAGCTTGAAAGCTACACAAAGAAGCTCGTGTGACCAGCAAAGGCGCCCTTGGGCGATGGCTCCCAAGATATGGCCATTGTCACTGAATCTCTACAAGTGTGTGCCATGGGTAGTGAGACAAGAGGGAATAGAGAATGTGAGTAGCCAACGAACAGAACACAACTTCAACATGCCAAGCAACTCTTCTAAAATGCAACCTCCCAACAATGTGACTATTTACAATGACCATGGGATTGATCCCCCGGCAAATCGCGTCAGTGGTAAGCTCCTACCTGAGGTGAATTTCTCACCTTGAACACCGCCCTAACAGCAAGCTTTCAAGGGGCGATGTTTTTCTGCAACAAAAAATGTGTGAATAATCTGTTGTGATATGGGCCGTCCTTGTCAGTTTGTACAGCTTCTTGGGAAACTACTCGGCCGTGTTCATGCTCGTGCAAATTCCTCATGCGGATGCAGCTGGTGCCGGAGCACCAACGAGTGGTGGCTCCACCCACCAGTAGCTGCTATACAGCTGCCACGACGTCTTGGGTGCTTGCCCGGGTGCTTTGCGGTTTTTTTGCAGACGCTAGAGTTTTCTTGGTGGACTAGCTCTTGAGACTAATATGCATGTTTTGCATTGTATCTCCACCGATTGATGCTGGACTTATGTGTGTGACCAGTTGTAGCGTCCGGCTTGAGATTGTGCATCTCTAGGTTTGTACGGTGTTGCGTTTGGATACCTGTACAAAGTTACGGCCAAAACAGTACTTTTGGGCTGGTTTTACGACAAACTGACACTGTCGCATGCGTCACCCGCCATGCGCCGCGGCAGCTATTTATGCCGTGTTCTTGTCAGTTTCCAATTCTCTCTAAATTACTAAGCTATTGAAGCTTATGAGACTTCGCGTGTCTCCCCAGCCTAACCCTTGTTTTTTCTTGCACCTGCTTACTTGCTAGTGCACCAGCTGACTGGACAGTGTCGCCATGTCAGTAGTAGCAAGGTTAGAAAGCTTCCTTGCGGTATCTCTTGGTATCAGAGCAGCAAGACCTCTCTTGTTGAGCTGCGCCGCAGAGGCACGACACCGGCAGCAGCAATGAGCGTAACAGCCGCCGCCATATTCTGGGACCCGTCGCAGCTGTTTTTCAGCAGCAATACCACCACGCAATTCCTACCACCTTAGCGGTGAGCTGCGGAGGTTACAAGCTCCAGCAACCAAGCCAAGCAGCAGCACCACCACCGGGTGGCAGCAGCAACCGTGTCTGGCTACTCATACATATAAAAAAAAGGAAGAATCAGCTTGCAGTAGCTCGTGACAGCTGGTGCAAGCAATGGCAGCAGCTTGCACTAGCCGCAACATCAGGAGCCGTGAGCAACAACAGCAGCGCACTAGCGGCAGCAGAAGTGGCAGCAGCAACGTAGTAGCGGTGGCGGCAGCAGCAACAAGAGCAGCAACCCTGCGCAAAATTTTCGTAGGGCAGTAGTGCTACACAGCTGCACAAAAGATACGCAGCACTGAGCAGAAACTACGTAAGGCTGCGCAACCCCTACGCAGCAGCGAGCGGTGGGGGTGATGAGGTCCACCCCCACCAGTCATGCAGAGTCAGCGTGACTTCCAAAAAAAACTCTGGCATAAAAGACGCCACCATAAAAAATGCTAGCTTTTTTTTGCTGGTGTAAAATCCAGTGATGTCATCATCAGTTATGCTCACAACAATGATTTCGCAATCAAAACATCATTTTTTCTTGCTGTTCTAGCTCCTCGAGAAACACTGTTGGTTTCTTGTTTGGATCACTTTTGATGTTCAGCCCCATTCTGAGCACTTCAATGGCGCTGGTGCGTCACAAAGGCAAAGGCCTCAGAGGCCCCTCCTCGTCCTCCTCTTAAGACATTATGAGTCCACGGTCGTAGTCAATCCCAATCGACAAGCTTCTTCGGACACAAGATGATGTATGCCGATAGCAGCAATAGTAGAGCAACGCGTTGTAGGACATTACTGAGCTACTACGGGGTCGTTTGAGGGCCTCACAACAACTATCAGGAGGATCTACAGGAGTTGCACCATTTGTTCAGAAGTCTACACCGTACACAGTACCACGGCCTCAGCACCCCTCATCACAGGTTGACACCTGGGATGAGGAGAAGATAACGGATGACACACGCGAGGGCGAGATTTATGTCCTTGAGCACATTCGTGAGCTACATCTGGGGTCACAGCCTCTTATCCCTCCACCTTCTCGCCGTCAAGATTAGGCACGTCGTTCAGTGGCGTTCACCTTTGGTGTCGTTTCTCTCACCAGTGGTCTCCTTGTACCCCATCCACCATCGCCCGGGCCTGAGGTCGCCCTCCCCACAAAGCGACGACCGAAGAACTTCGAGACATCTCCACCCCATTACAATAACGACGAGGGATTTGATTGTTGGGAGACCTTGTTTTACGTGCGGGCTGACTCTAAGGGCATCTAGCCTTACTACCATAGCCAGTACTAGACTCTCTCACTGGGTCTAGACAGCAGCGAGAGTGATGCACGTTCTTCTCTATGCCATGCCGCGGGAGACTGTGGTCGACTTCCACCCCTTTTTGGGTGAGACCGGGACTGGGACTGGAGCAGATCTGCGCCAGGGATGGGAGCACGCCCTGACAATTCTCGCTACGGAGACCCATGCTACGAGGGCCGCCCGACTATGTGAGTTTCACTCCCTCCTTCAAGGTCCCACGGAGCTTGCAACTGACCACTGGAGGCGCGCAATGCGCCTTCACACGCACCTAGGGACCGGTGGCAGGACGCAGTTGTGGGCACTTGACATCATCATGATGGGGGCGCACTTGAACCACGTGAAGCTCTTTATGGGCTTCGATCATGTGGCTCTCTCTGAGTTGTTGGAGTCACTCCAACTGCTTCCTTGGGCCCATCGTTACTTCTTACAGGCCGCATTAGCTCATGAGGTTGCTATCGCCCATCAACAGAGTCAAATTGTTACAGGAGTGATTGCGACCCCTCCTACGCCTTTTTCCCAGCTCACTAGTCCCACCTCCTCCTCTACCCCAAGCGGCCATACTCAGGGCATTGAAGCGGCCATACAAGGGAAGAAAGAGAAGAAACAACACGAGAAGGGATAACAGTAGCAGCAACAACCAGTGTCTAGTGGCAGTGGACGTTCTGTCCACTGCTACAACTGTGGAGGCGCTCACCGCTACACGAAGTGTGAGCAACCCCTTGACTTGACTCGAATCATGCGCAGCCTTCAGGTGGAGCACATGTAGGGGATTTCCTCGAGTGACACACAGTCGGGGTGCGTCCCGACCAGGACTACAGTATACGAGTCCGTTTCACTAGGCGGCATCAGTGATATGAACCCTCGGGATCGCACGATCCCACAGCTTTGTCAACTGGTGGTGCTTCATACTCAGGGAGGTGTGGGTGAGTGTTGTCACAGCCGAGTGGTCCCGCAACAGCTTGTATTACTATGTCTATGGCCTGTGATGATGCTTGTGGTGGAGCTCAGTTGGCTTGCGATGAGGATGGACTACCGACTGGCTTGACAAGTCACAGATCTGTGCTATTCGTTGTTTCACAGAGTCCGTTGCTGAGCCTCCAACAGAGGCAGAGTGATCTGTGGCATGTTGCTCACTACCGGCGACTGGTTGTGAGCCGAGTGGCACCTGGATCATTGACTCTAATGCCAACCATTGTATGACCTGTCGTCGTAGTGACTTTGTTATGTTGGTTCCTGTTGCATCTGTGCAATCCGTTCACTCTTTGTCCCTGCTCTTGAGCTCATCCTGCAATCAGTTTGTGCATGCACCATGATGGGCCTCACTCTTGAGCACTATGCTAACTCTGCTAGAATGACTATTCTTGACACACGTGCCATCATGCTTCGTGCCTCTGTTGTTGATGACCCCTATCTCGTTGCACTCCCTCTGTTTCTCCCCCTCCCTCTTCTGCGCATGTGTTTGTTATTGTTGTTCTCTCCCCTGAGCACCAATGCTTGTCACATCATTGCCTCTGTATTCGAACCGTACCATGGAGGATGCGGTTTGCGCTATGCAATCTGAGTGTGGTCTTCCGGAGTCCTTTGCCTCTGAGGGCTTCTCCTACATGATAGGAGAAGTGCAACGAGATAGGGCTTCTCCTACATGACATGGGTCTAGAACCGCTTGCCGCATGGTCCATTTCCAAACCATATCACACCGTACCAGTTGTGGTTCGGCCATTGCGCTGATCTCTATCTTGCCCGCGTTCGGGGATCCCTCGCCTCCATCTCGTACACCGAGGACCAGCAAGGGTCCAAGGCCTCACCTCGCGGATGCATGTGTACCTTCCTCGGCATCTCCCCACGGTCAAAGGCTTGCCACATTTGGGACCCTCGCCATTGCATTGTCGAGTCTCGAGATGCTCTCTTCTTTGAGGCTCTCACCTACAGCGACCTGTCCAACATTTTTTTACTGGCCGCCGACCACATCCCTACTTATGTGGCCTCCCGACCGATGGAGGAGACTAGTCCTGCGGATGCGTCTGTCTCGGCCTCCTCACCTGCGGTCCGTTCTCTGGCTGCTGATGATCCTCCCATCGTGGCTATGGGTCCACTAGCCCCATCAGTCCCCTCTGGCACACCTGATCTCGTGCCGTTGTCAGACCCTTCTGGCACATCAAATCCCGTGCCAGTTTCGGTCCCCTCTGACACACCTGATCCCGTGCCAATATTAGTCCCCCAGTCACACCCACTCTTGTACATGCACCTCTTTCACCTGCGGTTATGGCCCAGTAGCCTTCTCCGCAGCCTGAGATGAGCACCTCTGCATTGGGCTACTCCCGCGAGCCCGGCGATCGTCTCCGACCACTTGCCTCTAGGACTCAGCGGACCGGTCAAAACACCGCCTAGGAGTCCAAATCGTACTGTTCAGAGTGGCGAGCCTTTCACGAAGGCCCTTGGCTTAAGTGTGCAAGCAGACTATACTGAGATACATGCGGCAGCATGAGTTGGTCATCAGCTCATGCGGCAGCATGAGTTGGTCATCAACCACGAGTTGGTCTCCCAAGTGTTGGCAATCGCTTGCGATGCTACAACCGACCGGGTCGTGGTTAGACCGGGTCCAAAGGCATGTGTCTTAGCCACCCAGAGCTCTCCCTCAATGACGCTTGATCCAGGCACGTTCAAGGAAGCCCTCTCAACTCAGGATGCAGACTTGTGGCGTGCACCTTGTGAGGATGAGGTGAGAGTCATCCGTGAGCACCGTGTCTACGAGCTTGTCGACCTCCCGCCTGGGCCGAAGGCTGTATAGGCCAAGTAGGTCTTTCGCAAGAAGGTGAGGCTTGATGGCACACTGGATCGCTACAAGGCTTGCTTGACGGCCAAGGGATTCTTGTAGGTTGAGGGTGTGCATTTCACTAACACCTTTGCACCCGCTCGTCACATGACCACAGCTCGCGCTTTGTTTGGGGTTGTTACTCACCACGACTGGGAGATGCACCAGATGGATGTGAACAATGTGTTCCTTCACGGTACCTTAGAGGAGTTCTACATGGATCAGCCACCTTGATTCGAGGTCGGTGACAAGGTTTGGCACTTGCGCAAGGCCATGTACGGCCTGAAACAGTTACCCAGGTGCTGGAACTTGGAGATCGCCGGCACACTGACACGTGCCGGTTACATGAAGAATGACGCAAACCCGTCCCTCTTTCTCAAACGGACAGCTAAGAGCCTCACCGCCATCATGGTCTATGTGTACGACCTCCTGATTGCGTCTCCTTCGATGGAGGCCGTGAAGTAGGCCAAGGCAGTCCTTCAAGCTGACTACAAGATGAAGGACCTTGGTCCTGGAGTTATGTTTCTTGGGATTGAGACCGTGTGTGATCGTCAGGGACAAACACTCTTATTGCATCATGCACGTTACGCCCACGTTGTGGGGGAGCGGTTTGTTGACCTCCTTGGCGCAGTTCCCAGAGCCTCCATTCCCATCACACCTGAAGGATGCTCTGAAGGTGGATGATGTAGCACATCTAGGGGAGACAGTGGACGTAATCCTATACTTGTGCCTCATTAGCTCTTTGCTGTACTTGGCAACTACCACATGACCTGACATTTCCTTTGCCGTCAAACTCCATGCACAGTTTTCACATTGTCCTCGGGTGAGAGCCCATCATGCGGTTCTATGAGTGGTGCGGTACGTGGTGTCCACATCATACCTCGGACTCTGCTTTCAACAGCAATGTTCGTTGGTAGTCGACGGTTACACAGACACTGACTGGGCGTGGAGTCCTAATGGGCGCAGTCGAACAGGCTACGTGTTCCAGCTTGGTGGCACTGTTGTGTCATGGCGTAGCGACAAGTAGGGTTGTATTGCACGCAGCTCATCAGAGGCTCATTATGTTGCTCTGGGGGCTGGGACTACTGAGGCGGTGTGGCTACAGTATGTGTTTCCTAAGTTGCGAAAGTTGTTGCCTTATGTCGTTCAGCACTATGACGACCGAAGTGCTCTTGCCATTACCAAGAACTCTGGCATGTTTCATGCACGCACGAAGCGCATTGCTGTTGAGTATCACATTGTGCGTGATCTTGTGGAGCAAAAGGTGATCTCCGTCATCTGGGTCGGCACAGACATGCAGCGCACTGACTTCTTAACACATGTGCGTGGAAAGTTCATGGTGGCCATTCGTCCTGTCAGGCTTCGCCCCTTGCCTGAGAGAAGCTGAGAGTGGGGTGTGTGAGCATGGAGTGTTCAGCATCTTGTTGCGCACCTGTGATAGTTCCGCACGTGTATGGACATGTGTATCATCGGGTAATGGGGGAGTGTTGTGATGTGAACCGTCCCGGTCTCTTTGTACAGCTTAGTGTGACCACTCGGCCGTGTCCATGCTCGTGCACATCCTTCATGTGGACGCAGCTGGCACCGGAGCACCGACGAGTGGTGGCTCCACCCACCAGCAGGTGTCAGACAGCTGCCATGACGTCCTCGGTGCTTGCCGGAGTGCTCTGCAATTTTTCCCCAAACGCTAGAGTTTTCTCGGTGGACTCGCTCTTGAGCCTGATTTGGATACTCTGCATTCTCTGTCCATGGATCAATGCCAGACATGTGCGTGTGACCAGTCGTAGCATGTAGCTCGATATTTCGCATCTCTAGGTTCAGACGGTGTTGTGTTTGGATGCTTGTGCACAGAGTTACAGCCAAAACAATGGTTTTGGGCCGGTTTAAGACAAACTGGCATTGTCGAGTGCCTCACCCGCCGTGCGATGCGGCAGCAACTCATGATGTGTGCTTGTCAATTGTCATTTCTCTCTGCATTACGAAGCTGGGACTTTTCGCGTCTCCCTAGCCTGACCGTTGCCACGGTCTCGGTCAATAGGTCGCCGCTGTCCATAGTCGAAAACGACATGACAGCGGTGCCCATGTTTTCGAATGTCCGTCCGAAAACGGGATTCGACTTCGCTCTCGAGGTCGGCAGTCGCCCACCTCAAGAGCGAAATCGGCGACTTCTGACACCGGCCTCACCAATGTCAGAAGTTACCATGCTGTGAGTTTTGGAGTTCGCAACTGCGAACTCCAAAACTCGCGACAGGGTGCGCCGCATCTCGCAACCCCCCCCTCCCCCCCTCCCCCCCAGTATTCAACAAACCCCCTCGTGACACTGGGGGGTTGGGTTTCATTTCTTTACTTGCCTGGGCATGTGCTGGGCCCCGCGGTAGCAAGGCCCGGCATATTCCCTTTCTTCTATCACACGTGCGCCGCATATCGCAACCCCCCCCCCCATAACAACCAAACCCCCTAGTTAAATTGGGGGGTTTGGGTTTTATTTTTTTACTCACTAGGGCATCTGCCGGGCCCCGCGGTAGCGGGGCCCGGCGGATTCCCTTTCTTCTATCGCACGTGCGCCGCATCTTGCAACCCCCCCCCCCCCCCCCC
>SZWC01008230.1:73933-81545 GCA_023375785.1 Penium margaritaceum
TTGCCATGTTACTCGGTCAGGTCATAACGCCCATTGTATCGAGGTGTTCCTAATTCTTTCCCTGGACGGTAGAGCATGGGGAAACAACATATTGAGGGGTAGAGATCAATACCCTTTGTTGGAATACCGAGCGAGCTCGCCTTCAGCGCAATTGCTTAACGTCATTTGATGGCTACAATTCAAGCTTCTCGCCTCCTAGTATTCTAGCTTTTACCACTCCTGAATGCCAAGGGTTTTCCTTCCAAAGATTGAACATGCTATCCATCCCGTCTTCTACATGCACTGTAGGACTGAGAGTGATTGTAAAGTGCACATCAGGATGATGATGATGATGACAATGATGATGATGATGATGATGATGGTAAATATGGTAGTGATGATGATGACAATGATGGTAAGTATGGTGATGATGATGATGACTGTAAAAAAACATTAGAATGGGGACAGAGATGTGGGGTTCACATAAGAGACTCCCCTCTGCTTGTCTACATGTAGCGTGGCAGTGCCACGCCGACCGGTCGAAGGAGCCACATGGCTCGAGCGGGGTCACTTGGGACTGTGGACGGTGAGACGAGATGGCTTAAGGACCGGAGACCCTCAAGCACCGCGGTTTTGGCCTAGTCGGCCAAGGATTCCGTCGAGTTCGTTGCATTGGTATCAGAGCTCCAGGGCTCGAATCCCACGTCGGGATTACTAGAGATTCCAAGGCGGTCTCACTCATAATGGGGGGGAGTGTCGCGTGGCGGTGCCACGTCGACCGGTCGAAGGAGCCACGTGGCTCGAACGGGGTCACATGGGACTGCGGACGGTCAGACGGGATGGCTTGAGGGTCAGAGATCCTCAAGCACCACGGTTTTGGCTTAGTCGGCAAAGGATTACGTCAAATCTTTTACATTACAAGTTACATACTTAATTGTAATCTCACATGATCTTTGAAAGCTTCTCACTGTAATCAGGTTACAAATGTTTTATGCTATTCATGTTACACGTGAAACAATAGATTGTGTTCCATGATGCGGGACCTCTTCGCCATGTCTATGCCAATGTAGTTACTCATTGTAAACCTAGCTGGCATCAAAGCACCCTTGTGTGGTGATCCACCCATCTTGAAACACATGTCAGCTGTCATTTCATGTCAAAGACATGACGTAACACTATTACTTTCTTACAACCTCTTCGTTTTCCCTAGTGGATTGACCATGGATCCTCTTTACATGTTTTTTGCATCGTTTCTCCACTGATCGGTACAAGATTACTACATGAATGTATTAAATACATCCAGCTCAATACTTTGCATCTGCAGGATTAGGAGGCTTTCATTTAGGTACGGACAAAATCGTGGCTTGTGACCGGCAAAGAATCTGACCTGCCAAGGTGGGCAACGCGATTGGCACATGTAGCAACTTTTCATTTTGTATGCTTTCCAGCTGCCACCTCTCTCTGCACTTTCGACCTCTTTAAGCTTATAAGACCATGCCTATCTGTCATAGCCATGCCCTTGCTACTCGTGTAGCTACCATTTTTGTTAAATTGTTTTTTAATCGGAAAGGCTTGCCATGTCAATGATAGTGGGTATAGGAAGGTTCCTACCAAATTCTCCTGGTATTAGATTAACAAGGTACTCCCTGTTGAGCTGCGTAATAGAGACACAACAGCCAGAGAAGCATTGACACCCACAAGTTCAGCCAATGTCCTCAAAAATCCACCACGACATGGTCACTCGTCATAGACAATAGGAACATCACTAGTGTAGCCGTGATAACAACAATGACGCAAGGTAACGACACCATCGTTACAACTATAACGGCAATAGCACTACCATGCGATGGAGGATCCGTAACAATAGGCACCATAGCAGGTCTATAGCTGTAATGACAGTGCTGGTGAGAGCAGTTGTAGCAGCTGTAACAGTATAGTAGAAGCAGCATGGTAGTGCAGTAGCATAGCAGTACAAAAGAAGAGGTGTAGTAACAGCTCAGTAGTGGAGCACCATCAAAGCTATGTGGTAGTTTCATAAATGCAACTACTAGTGAAGTAGTAGTGTAGTGGTAGAAGTAGTCATGCAACGACAAAAAAGGGGTCACAACGCTAGAACACTGTAAAACAGTAGCTTTAGAGCTTGACCAGAAGTCATGATTGACACCCCCATCAAAGTAGGAGTACAACAACAACAACTCACGCGAATTCTCTACTAGCAATGGCTAGAGGTGCTGTTATAGCTACTGTGCAGGGGGACATGAGGTCACCCGTCACATGAAACATAGAAAACGTGTATGTCAAGACATTGCACACATTCCAATGTAAACAAGGAGAAGCCAAGAGGTATAGTTATTCATGTTCCTTTTATGAATAGCATAGTCAATGTTATCTCCTCGTTATTTTTTATGGTTGACCCAGAGGTATTCATTCAACTTTGTATGGTATGCCAATGTAGATATAGCTTGTGTTAACAACCCATTTTATTGAAATTTTATATAATACTGTACTCAACAATTTTAAATTCACATATACTTGTACAAGATACATTTTAGTTGTTTTTGTAGTTGAGGTAAAGATAAATGTCCTACGATGGTGCTTCTTGACAAAATGATGTATTTTACCAAGTAGCGAGTTTAGTAATAAGTCACCCTTGTCCAAGATACACTTTTGGTCGTCCTTGATAAAGAAATAGTGTACGGGGCATGTGTAGCGGGGGTGTGAAGTACATAGTCATGGAGGTAACACTGGTGTAAAACACGTGCTACAAGTTGGTTTTCCATTCAAAGTAACGATGAATAATACATTAGTGTAAAATATTTGTACCCCTCTTCCTGCTCCTACATTGTCCAATGCAATCATTTAATACATTGTCATGCTTGAGGAAGGATATTGGATGTGCATCGAGGTGTGGTCCCCTTCTTAAAATCCAAGTGTGTATTGGAAGAGTGTATAGGCTAGTGAAGCTAATAGATACTAGCCAAAATACACTGATGTGGGTTGACATGCTAAAGACAATGTAAGGTCATCGATGATTGTAGATGAAGAGCTCATGATATTGGTGAAATCCTCAATGGTTAATGCCAAATTCCTTTATGTGACAATTGTAGAAAACCAATTATGTATTTTTCTGTATTTTCAATGAAGATAACAAAGGTGCCTCCATCCATAAGGGGGGGTATCGTGGGCTAGTGTAGCGAGTGGTTCACCACACCAAAGACCTGAATTATACACTATTGTTTTGTTTGTTTTGTTCTTTTGTTATTTGTTCAACACCTCTCCAACGAATACATTAATGCATAACATGTTACCTCCTCTTGATACACTCCACGACACATGTATCAAATACTCTTGAATGCTAGAGGAGGGATACCTCCAGGTGTGGAGAACCTCCTCCAAAAATCAAAAGTGCATTTGGAGAGTGCGTCTAGCAGTATAGCTAGTAGACACCAAACATAATGGATTTTTTTAATCTTAAGCATTTGTTGACGGTTGAAAACAATTGATAACTCGAGATTACCCTACTGATCTTTGATTTCGATTATA
This sequence comes from Penium margaritaceum, assembly GCA_023375785.1. Classification (NCBI taxonomy): domain Eukaryota; kingdom Viridiplantae; phylum Streptophyta; class Zygnematophyceae; order Desmidiales; family Peniaceae; genus Penium; species Penium margaritaceum. Next base: position 77,456 of record SZWC01008230.1, read on the forward strand.
AATATATTTTCTGAGGTTTTTCTTGAACGATTTTTTTTAGAAGAATTGGTTAAGTACCGCCTAAATGATTACTTCATCGGGGACAAGACAAATTCGTTCATGGGCCGGGTCTCAAGGGGAAAATTATGGTCCGATATAGATTTTTTTTCCAGTGTCCGCGGTTCATGCTCGGACTACCGGGTTCTGTGCCTGAGCTAAGCGTTGTCTGACGTGGATATCCTACACGTCAGACATGTCAGTCAACGCGCACTGCCTGTTTTGTGCAGACCTATGACGTCAGACGCTCGCTCGCTCCCTCAGTCGCTCCCTTGCTCACTCGTCATCGCATGGAGTTGAGCAAACTCGTCGAAATCAAAGATTTGATGTTTCCGTTGAACGAAATCGAAGGTGCTACCTACATAACTCCAATTGCAAAAACTGTGCTCGAAATCAAGGAACACATGAATGGTAATTTTGAAAAAAAACGAAATCAAAGATCAGTACGATAACATCCTGTGCTATTCCACGATTGTTTTCTTATAAATATTTGATTGTCAGTGTTGGGTATATTCCATGAGAAAAGCAAAGCAAATCGATTTTGTTTCTATGTGGTGTATCCAGATGTAACGTGGAACCCAAGACATGAAGCAATCGCCTCCCACATGAGAGAGTGTATTGGGATAGTATAATGGATGGTACACTGTATCAAACATGTACTTTGTATAATACAGTATCATTCATTCCATTCGTTTTTGTCTATTCGATGTCTCTCTGGCAAATACACTAGTGTATAATTGTTATCCTCCCTCCCAATACACTACTCATAACACCCACTAAATAAAATTCCATGCTTGGAGAGTGGGACATTGGATGTATTGTGAGGTGTGGGGACCCCCCTCCTCTCATAACTAGAAAGTGCGTCGGGAGGGCACATCTGGTACCTTAGATTGTACACACCTAACAAACTACATTAACACATTAAAAGGCTAATGACTCCTATAAACCGTCACTACTTGTACATGGATCATACTGTGATATACGCACGCATTGATGTGGAAGAAGGCATGTCACACAACACACATACCTTAAATGTAGAGCAAATCCCTCCTCTCTCTACAACTCAAAACTCAGATCCTTTTTTCTAACATCAATTGTCGATCAAGTTAGATTCAATTCATCATATGAGTGATTTTCAAGCTTTTGCCAGGTAGCCTACCACTAGATAGAAGTATATTCAACAATAAGTGTTGTTGAGCCCTTTTTCCAAACCAATAGCTCCCCTAGTGATGAAGAACACTTTGATACATCCTTAGCAAAAACACAACAATACAAATGTCATCATTTGTGAGTTTGTTCATACGATACGTCCAAAGATATATAATTTTTCTTTCACTTCATTACTTTTCTACATGTCTTGCAAGAATGTTAAGTTACCTTTACACAAATAGGATGCATTGACACTTATCAAGATTTGTTAGAGGAGGAAATTGGTTTGTAATCTCACACAATATCCTTTGAACCTTCCTTGTGTGTACATTATAACTGTACATAGTGAGTGATCAACCATGAATGGAAGCCAAAGGATGTCGAAAACAGGATCAAGCCGTCGTTGGTCTTCTTGAGTTTATTGCAAGAAGAATCTTGCACCAGCAGCGTTAAACAGGAGTCAGAAAAAATCTTCTTCAACTCTAGCTACCGGGTACAGAATCTACTACAAGTTTTGAATCGTGCCAGTGTGCGAGGAACAGTCAAAATGAGTACTGGTATAGTTCTACGCTATACGCTTCTGCATCTGTGAGTGTGTGTGAGTGTGCTGAGATGTGTGGCAAGCTTTGCTGCCGGCGCTAGTTATCTCTGTGGAGCGGAGATCACCAGCGTCGAGCAGGTGAGTTCGTGCTCCGGCTTTCAGTAGTGGACGGCTTAGATCTAACCGTCAGTTCTCAATTTTCTTCCACCGTAGATTTGTTGGACAGAGATTGAGTGCCACATTAATCTCCGTCTATCGAGCTACCTGCCGTTTGCCCATAGTTGACTGGTGTTCAACTCCACCCTGTTGCTTGGCCATGAGAGAAGGTCGTGTACTGGAAGTTGGATCACTTCCGTTGGCAGATCGACGCCCACGAATAATTCCATTAATCTGTCTGTTGGTCTGTGGCCCCTTTGCTCTTGTCAAATCTTTATCAACTTTCTCTCTCACACCCTTGTACTTTAGTCGTCAGTTTGAACCTGGAAAATCCAACAAAGAACAACATTAAAGAGGAGAGCAAAGGGTTCCTGCCCTCGTTGATTTCCACGTTAAGTCTACTGGCATCAATATCCCCTTCCTGATTTCAACACAGTGACTATTGATGTCATCAGCGCGTTTGCCAGTTTTCGGCCAAGACTTCATTTTTGATGTGAAAGTTGAACTCCTCAAAGAATGTTGATTATTTAGGCGTATTGTCGACATTTATCGGTTGGCCCATACTAGACGGTACACATGGTGCCTGGCACCGTCAAGGGGAAGGGGGCGGCTGAACTATTTGGCTACTTCTTATTGAAGGTGACAAGTCCACGCTCAAAGGCGATGATCGACTTCAAGAGGAAATTAGAGGAGATACGACGACAGAAGCGGGGACAAAACGACACACATGAGAAAGTTATTGACATGCTTGGGTGTGTGTCAGCAACCGTTAGTCAGTGGAGTCACACCAGCAGACGATCGACAATCTATCTCAAGTATCTCGGCAACATAGCAGTAATCTACCAACCAGGAGCATCGCCCCTATGGAGAACCAATCAAAGAGGTAGAAGATCAACATGCAGATCCACAAGCATAGAAGGTGCATATTCTCAAGGAGCATCTCAGCCACTTACAACTATGTGCGGCGTCCGTTACCTTGGTACGCTAGCACTCCTTAAGGTGAATGATAGGCTTCTCATTCAGAGGTGTCCCCCTCGGTGGCAGCCTTCCCCCAACGCACCCACCTGCTCCAGAGCCTCAGGTCACCCTCCCCACTCGCCGAAGACCAAAGGACTTTAAGACACCTCCATCCCACAACATGAGCAGGGCAGACTTTGATTTCTGGAATGTGTTGTTTCAAGTGTGGGCCAACGTGGAGGGTATCTATCGTTATTGCGTGAGCTTGTACTCGGCGGCCAATGTCATCAAGTCCAGGTAGCTGTCCAGGAAATTCAAGGCCTCCTCAACACAATCTCACAAGAGATAGTCGTTGACTCTTAACCCATCTTGGACAAGACTGGGATCCTTGCCATGAATGGGATTTAGCATTAACGCTCTTTGCTACTGTGATGTACGTGATGAGGACGAGCTAGCTCATCAAGTTCAACTCTCTCCAACAAGGAGTATCGGAGCAGGCAGTTGACTAAAAACGTCGTGGAATGCATGTCTAAGCATGCCTTGGGATTGGTAGCGGCTTGCAGCTCTGGGTCCTCGAATCCATTATGTTAGGCGTGCACCCAAGAAACTAGGACATGTTTTCAGGCTTTGATTGTGTGATCCTTGTGCACCTATCCGAGTGAATCTAGTTCTTTCCTTGTGCTCACTGCTTCTACCTTGAGAAGACATCGCCCAAGATTGCAGGCCGAATACACCAGTCAAGACTACTAGGTTTTGTGATGATATCGACACCCTCAATCACTCCCTTCTCCGTCTGTGCCTCTTCTTGTTCCTAGACTGGCAAAAACCAGTGTGATGTAGCAACAACCTAAGTGATGGACGGGAAAAAGGGGCAAAAACAGCTGGCGCCAGTGAGCGTCGGTAGTGGAAAGTTTGCCAACTACTACAACTATGGAGGTCCAACGGCTACAGAGAGTTCCACTAGTCTCTGGAGTGGAGGAGTACCACATGTGAACTTGAGGCAGCGCACATGAAATGGAAAGCCTTTGGCACCACGTGGGTGAGCCGTGTTGTAGCCAGTATGATAGTTGAGACACCATCTTCCCTTGAGAGAGTTAGTGACCAAGATCCTTGCAACCATGCCATTGCTAAGCACATTTAGCTCTTGGCGCTTCCCCCTGTGAGAGATGCATGTGTGTTGAAATAGCCGAATGGTCCACAATTCCTTTGTCTTTTTTTTTTTTTTTTTCATGGCCTGCGGTGATGCTTGTA
>SZWC01008230.1:81734-119128 GCA_023375785.1 Penium margaritaceum
CAAGATCATTTTGTGCCTGATGAGGGGAAGTTGTGAACCGAGGGGCGCTTGACATGACGGTCACACGCCCAGCCCTTGGGATAAACTTCCCACCCTCGACCCCTTGGTGTGTGGGCCAACCCTTGAGATGTCGCACGACCCTCTCCTAGCAGCAAGGCCGCTGCTAGTGACCGAGGTTCCCGCCGTGCGACTCTCCTGGTGGCGTTTGTACTAAGGTGCGCTGTGGAAGACTTGTAGGATCGAATGGACGTGCGCAAGGAGATACGTGGAGAACAAGGAGAGTTGGGCAAGAAATGAAACCTTAGACTTGATAGACCACTACAGTATAATGTACACAGTCTCTGGGTAAGATTGGCATGTTTAGAACAATCCCCAGGCTTCCTTTTGTACCAGCCTCTACGAACCAGCCGAAATCCCCTCGGCACTCTGAAGCCTTCTGCTGAGATGCACTCATGTAGATAACACATGAATCATGTAGTATGTGCCGCAAGCTTTCCAACGCACCAAAGAATGCCTCAATCCGTGGAGAAACGGCTAAGTTATGGCTGTTTGAGTCCTCCACGGGTGACGGCCTCTGGCAGCACCGCCAGCGGAGGTCACGGCCACCCGAAACGCCCTTTCTTGTGAATGCATTTTCAACCGCCATCCCGAAGCATCCATGGACCCCAATGAACCTTGATTTATTGGCTGAGCATCCATCCAGGGGCTCTTCGGCTGCAGTGGGCGAGAAAGTCGCTCGGCCTCGTTGGGGTCGAACCGGTCCTCCCGTCCGTTTTCCGGACGCGCACCACCCAATTTCGCCCGACAGTATCATTCTCGTCCTTGCACCAAATAAACCGGTTGTTGGACCAAACCTGCACGTTTTTTCACTTCGAATACAATCATGGCCTCAAAAAAGGTACTTGATGCCATCAGGGTGATGAAAACACCGCCTCGACTGGTGGGTCCGATAACATCACCCCCTCCCCTCCGAGGCGCGCCGTCCCGGTGCCCTCCCGGCAGACTCAGAAGGCATTATTTGCACCACCGCTCCGGCTGTGGGGATCCAGCAGTTGTACATCCAGAGTTATCTTCCACCCTTTGCCATTCCAGCGATGTGCAGAACGATCCTCACATGCGTCCAACCCCCCACCAACACTGGTGGAGGAGCTATTCCCACAGCTGTAGTTGTTGCGATCTAGCAGCACCTTCATCCACCAAGAACCCCCTTGGCCTTCCATTGCTTTTCTGCCAGTCGCAGCATCCACCGTTGCATCATGAGGAGTCGTATGACCCTCTCCTAACAGCCAAACTGCTGCTAGTGACCGAGGTTACCGCCACGTAACATCTCATCCTCACCTCGCCGATGTGGCGAAGTGAGATTCTGTCCCCTTCACGACCACAAGATTGCACAACCAATCCGGTTCCGGACTCCAGGTATGCAACCAGTCCTGGCCAATGAAGAAGACATAGTCATCCATTGGGCACGTACGAAGAAAAAATTGCATGCAATACCGCCCACATGGATAGGTTGCTTGACAAGAGGTATGTTGGACACCACCAATATGGACATCTGCCACACCGCCGATGCCCCCTCCAAGGTGCAATGCCAGCCCCCTCCTTGCAGTCAAGTTGTCGTAGAAGCCGTAACCCGCACCGCCAACCAGCAGACTGCGCAGCTTCCTCCGACCCTTGGAACCCCAAAACCGGAATCCCAAGAACCAGCCCTAAGAAAACCCCTAGAATTGCCACGCCCTCCTTCAACCCGCAAGAGCAAACAAACAGCACCGTAGTAGGCAAAACACCGTTCGGACCTGGTTCTAATTTGTGGGTGAAGAGTGTACAGCAGCGAGAAACCTTTCCCTCACTGCAGCTACCCTATTCCCTGCTTTGCCTTATGCTTGGTGCACTCCTTCCTTCGGTGACCTTCCTCGCCACAGCACCAACACTTGGTCCTCTGTCCCCGTTGCCCGTCCAAGCCTCGTTACTCCCCTAGGATCACATCCATTTCTATGGGCACAGCCTGATCTGGCTGCTCCGCCCAAGATTGTGTTACAAATCTGCTCCGGCTTGCATTGTAGTGGACCACGTCGAAGCGTTCTGCTACCAAAACCAGCCTTGCAAAGGTTCGCAACCCAAGCACCGCGAGTTCACGTTGGATGTGTGGCTTCAGGCCGTCATGGTAGCGGTCGTACGTCCCCGAATCTAAGAGGTCGTCGATCTATGCTGCCAAAGCCATGAAGCGTGCAGTGTAGTCTTGGACCGATCTGCCTTGCTCGACGTGCTTGATCTTGTCACATGCGACTCGGCTGCCATTGAGGAGGTCAAAACACGCCTAGAGTATTGTCTAAAACTTCTCCCACGTCTCTGGCTTCTCCGTCAACACCCACGTACCGAGCTGCACTTCCCGTCCCAGCAGTAAACTCAGCAACGGTTGAAGCCGTTTTTCTGCCCCCAGCCCATCCAGCAACCCAGCAGCGTTCCACCGGCACAATTGTGACCACCACTACAGCGCCATACCCCAGAGCAGCATAGGTGCATACTCCAGTCTCGTGGCATCTTCTCCCACGGGAACGCCCAACGTCGTGAAGTAGGAGTTCACCGTGAAGAGCCACTCACGCGCACCACCCTTGCCGGTGTAGCACTGCGGCTCCTTCGGCTTGGGCCACCGAAAGGCAGGTGCGGATGCCAATGCAACACCCCCCAACACATTGCTCCCTTGGCTGACATACCTGGCCTCAGCCTCCTGGCGCAGTTGCTAGTGCTCTTGACGCAGCTCGCCAAGAGCACGCCGGATCTCCTCCATGAGAAAATCCTGGTCAAATACCGTTGCCGCCATGGTTCCGGTTGCGACGAAAAAAAAGTTTGGGCCAAACACACTTGTGGCAGATCTGCTGCCTCCCTTGGGTCTGCGAAAAGCTGAGCGAACATCCATAATCTCTCATACCAAATGTGGACCGAGGGGCGCTCGGCGTGACGGTCACACGCCGAGCCCTTGGGATAAACCTCCCACCCTCGACCCCTTGGTGTGTGTGCCAGCCCCTGAGATGTCGCACGACCCTCTCCTAGCAGCAAGGCCACTGCTAGTGACCGAGGTTCTCGCCGTGCGACTCTCCCAGTGACGTTTTCACCAAGGTGTGCTGCAGAAGACTTGTACGATCAAATGGACGCGTGCAAGGAGATGCTTGGAGAACAAGGAGAGTTGGGCAAGGCATGAAACTTTAGACTTGGAGGATCATGCACACAGTCTCTGGGTAAGATTGGCATACTTAGAACAATCCCTAGGCTTCCTTTTGTACCAGCCTCTATGAGCCAGCCGAAATCCCCTCGGCACTTCGAAGCCTTCTGCTGAGGTGCACTCATGCAAACAACACATGCATCATGTAGTACGCGCTGCAAGCTTTCCAACGCACCAAAGAATGCCTCAAATCCATGGAGAAATGGCTAAGTTATGGCCGTTTGAGTCCTCCACGCGTGACGACCTCTGGCAGCAACGCCAGCGGAGGTCACGGCCACCCGAAGCGCCTTTTCTTGTGAATGCAGCTCCAGCCGCCATCCCGAAGTGCCCATGGACCCCGATGAACCTTGCCTCATTGGCTGAGCATCCATCCTGGGGCGCTTTGGCTGCAGTGGGCGAGAAAGTCGCTCGGCCTCGTTGGGGGCGAAGCGGTGCTCCCGTCCATTTTCCGGACGCGCACCACCCAATTTTGCCCGGCCGTATCTTTCTTGTCCTTGCACCAAATGACCCGGTTCTTGGATCAAACCTGCGTGTTTTTTCATGTAAAATACAATCATGGCATCAAACAAGATGGTTGATACCACCAGGTTGATGAAAACACCGCCTCGACCGGCGGGTCACATAACAGAAGTTTTGGCCCGACACCAGTGCCTTGCTTGATGAGTCCCATAGCCGTGCTGAGCGTCGTTGTTTTGGAGACTACTAACGAGCATCTAATAGAGGCTAAATTCTCCGAGGTGCATTGCTCAGTGACAAGGGTAGGTCATGAGACGTGTTCCACTTGAATCATTTATTATTGTACCACACATCACATGACATGTCGTTGGCTGACTTCGTCATCCTTGGTCATGTTGCTTCTGTTTGGTCTGTTTGCACAAGGTCCAGGTAGACATTGCCTGTCCAAGGTGTCGGGGCTCCATTATTTGATGGTTGATCTGGCTCCATGTACATCTCTAATGTACTCGTTTTCCTTGCTGTAGAGTTGAGCTTGTTGTTAAGTACACTCGTGCTACTATGCTCCATTCGTCTCTTATGGATGAATTGTATCGTGTCACACCCAAAACTCCCTTTGTTCCCTTTATTGCATCCTCTCATGTTACACGTGTGTCTGTCACTGATGTGCTCTCTTCTAAGCACCAGAATTTGCTGCATAGCCATCTGTTCCATGCGAGTATGGAAACTACGTCCAATTTTTTCTGAACACACCCTGCCCTTGGTCATGATGCGGCTTCTTTTGAGATGCCGTCCACTATTGACTATCTCTGATGTGCATAGGATAAGTTGCATTGGTGTACCTATCCTTGGTCTGTTTGTAGAGAACAATGCTTGTTGGAGCTGGCTCCTTGACCTCCTCGTACCTCTCCCAGTTGAGTCCTTGTGTGACCGTAGTCGCTACGTCCTCACCTTGATTGACAAATCCACCCATATGCATAGGGTTTGTAGCCTCCACCACAAGAGTGACACCGCTCTGGCAGTCCACCTATGGCTGGTCATGGCTGAACGTGAGTCACGTCATACCCTCCAGATGTTTTGCTTGGACTGTGGTGGAGAGTTCTTCGACAAGATGGACGCTTTCTTTGCTGAGCATGGTGACTTTCACCAGCTCTCCGCCCCCACCACACTCTATGAAAATGATAAGTCGAAGCATTGGAGCCACACCATGGAGGATGGGGTCCATGCCATGCAATATGAGTGTGGCCTCTAGGAGTCATTCGCCTTTGAGGACTTCTACATGTCGTGGGTCTAGAATTGCATCTGACATGATACCCTGTCGGACCATGTCACACCGTACAAGCTCTGGTTTAACCATTGTACTGATATTTGGCTTACACACATAGGTGGCTCCCTCAACTGTGCCAAGTACACTGAGTTCCAGCAAGGCCCCAAGGTCTCTCCATAGGATCACACATGTACCATTTTGGGTATTGCACTATGGTCGTAGGCTTGGAGCTTTGGGGATCTTGCTCATCTCCATGTTGTTGAATCCAGAGTTGCCATATTCTTTTAATCTCCCATTTGTGTAATTTCTTGGCGGATGGGGGACTCCTGGCTAATGGATGGATCCGTCGGGGTCTCCTCACCTGCTGCTTTGTTGCTGGCAGAACATGATTGTGTTACTCTGGTGGTGGGACCGGTGGCCTCGTCTGTCCAGCGGTCACACCTGCACCTGTCCCACAATGGTCTCTTTGGCCTCTCCTGCACCTTTTCCTGTCCTTGCACTTATGAATTCTTTATACCTGTATCTGATCTTGATGTCTCCCCAACAGTTGTGTTTATTTCCACAATTTCCCATACAGTTTTGCTTGTTAGTGTTGTTTCCCTTGTACCTGTGCATGCACCTATGTCACCCTCTCTTGCTCTAGGCTCTGCGCTACTCTGTGAGCATGCTGCAACAGTGTCCGCCTCCCCTCCACGCCAGTCCATGATGAGCACCTCATTCACTCGTGAGCTCCGTGTTCATCTCGGACCACTGCCCTCTAAGGCTCAGCCACCAAGTGTCTCGACGTCTAGATGTCTTGCACGAAGTATTAAGAGCGGTGATCCTCACATGAAGGCTCGAGGCCTTAGTGCTTAGGCAGACTATACCAAGGTCAACTCAACATACCTAGTTAACCACAATTTGTTCTTGCTTGAGTTCTCTGTCGCATGCAATGTTGCAATCGACGTTGTCGTGGTATAGCCTATGCTCGTCGCGTGTATTTTGGGCATCCGCAGCTCTCCTGCAATAGCCCTTGAATCACAGACACGTTGAAGTAAGCAATCTTGGCAAAAGATGGGTCGTTATGGCATTCTTCCAATGAGGACGATCTTCCCATGAAAGGTTGCACTGGCCAAGTGTTTACTTTACAAGAAGAATAATCATAACAACTCACTAGATCGCTACAAGGCCCACTGCTGGCTAATGGAATTTCACTGTTTGAGGGTGTTAGATTCACCAACACCTTTGTAACTTGTGGCCGCATGACCACATCCCGCACTTTGTTTTGCTTTGGAGCTTAACACAACTTGGAGTTGTATCAGATGGATGTGAACAATGTATTCTTCCATGGAACTATGGTGGAGATTTACATCATCTAGCTACTAAACCTCAAGATCAACGACAAGGTATGGCACTTGCGCAATGCCTTGTGAGGCCTCAAGCAGCCACCGAGGTGCTAGCACCAGGATATCATTGGCACACTAACTTGCAAAATGTTTTTCCAAAGTGACGTTGATCCATCATCCTTCTGCTAACAAAGAGTTGAGCATTTCACCTTCATCGTGGTCAAAATTGACAACCTCTTAATAGCACCCCCTTTGACGGAGGCCATGAAGGATGCCAGGGCAGTGCTCCATGCGGCTTACAACATGATGGAATTAGGTTTTGCTACTGTATTTCTTGGGATGAAAATCTTGTGAGGCCGTTGACAGTGGACACTCTTGTTTCATCAGTTGCACTACTGTCACGTTGTTGGGGAGTGCTTTGCCAATGTCATGGGTACAGCTCCCTTAGCCTCCATGCCCGTCACGATGGAAAAATTCACTGAAGGTGGATGATCCAAAATGATAGGGAGAGAAAGTGGAAAGGGCCCTGTACATGTGCCTCATTGGTTCTCTCATGTACTTGGCCACAACCATCGCTCTCAATATTGCCTTTGCAGTCAACCTCCTCTTGGAGTTCTCCACAGGTGAGGGCCGCGCATGCAGCAGTGGGAGTGGTGCAATTTGTGGTCTCCACACCATACCTTTAGCTATACTTCCATCGCAAATGCTTGATGGCTGTTGAAGCCTACACAGGAAAAAACTAGCTTTGGATGGGATTTTTGTGTCATGGAGCACTAGCAAGCAGGCCTCCATTGTGTGTAGCTCTTCAAAGGCAGAGTATGTCACAATGGGAGCTTGGGCTGCTAAGGCGGTATGGCTACAATGCTTTGTTTGCAAGTTACGTCAGTTAGTGCCTTCCATCAGTGTGCCCTGTGAAAACAAGAGTGTTCTTTCCGTTTCAGAGAAATCTGGTGTGTTTGATTCACACACAACGCACATTGTTGTTGAGCACCACATTGTGTGTGACTTGGTGGAGTGACAAGTGACATTCGTCATCTTGGTGGACCTGCAACACCCTATGTTCCTCACCAAGCATTGGCACGGGAAGTACAGTGTGGCCATTCACCTCATTAGGCTTTGTCCCTTGCTCAAGGCTGGCGAGAGTCAGATGTGTTTGTGTGCACCGTTTGACATCTTGTCACACACACTTGTGAGTATTGCACATGTATGAACATGGGTAGTATCAGGTCATCGAGTAGTGTTGTGATGTGAGCGTTTCTGTTTGTATGTCCAAGTCACCAGAAAACTCGTCCAGGTCCATGCCCGTGAAAATCCTTGATGTGGATCCAAGTAGCGAGGGAATGAGAGAACCTCCTTGATGACGTTATGTGTGATACAGTACAATGTTCCAGACACAATGCGACGAACAATGCTGAGAATGGTGGAGACACGGCAAAGACATGCTTGATAGTGTAGAGGTTAGAACAAACAAGAAAAACAGGTGTGGGGATACAGTCGCATGTACGTGCGTAGACATGCACGTACAAGGACGGGCGAGAAGGGGGAAAAACAGACCAACCCAGCTGCAGGCTCCAAAAAAAAACTGGCGAGAACCCAATAGTCGTATGGGCTCCTTGGCTGTCCAAATGACGAATCGAAAGAAGCACAAGAGTAACGGATTCGACGGAATCCTTGGCCGACTAGGCCAAACATTCTGTTAAATCCGTTACAATCAGGAATGGAAATAGAAACAATGTACAATTGGGTCATGAACCAGCAAGGATAACACTACGGATAACATGGTACCAGGGAGATGGTCATCGAGGAAAATCTGAAGAGCACGTGAGCACGGCCCAGTGGAGGTTGTCGAAGTAGCCGTCCAGCGTCCTGGCACCCCAGCGAGACACTAGTCCAAAGGTCCCCATGACTGATACACCAACAGGTGGCACTGATGCGGCGTGTGTAGAGACCACCTACCCATACCTGTATGATTGCTGTCACAGCGTGTGCCAAATACATGCGTAGGCTCTCTGCTCCTTTTTCTTTCCTGCAGATTTTATGGTTCTCTTAGTGGACTGGCCATAGGCCAGATTTGCATGTTTTTGTATTGTGTGCCTACCAATTGCTGCCGGATGGATGCATTTCTATAGTTGTTACATCTGGCTTGAGATTTTGCATCGGTAAGTTCGGACAGTTTTGGACGTGTTTGCGTTGATTACAATCAAAATGCTGGATTTAAACCATTTTATGGGAGAATGACATGCCTCAGCAGCTGGAAACCTTGACTATAGCGGCGTGTTGAGGCTACAACATCGCTCGAGTAGGCATGGCCCCACGCTCATTGCTTTGCACTGCTGCCCCCTTGTGCTACTCTGAGTCCGTGAGAGAGAAAGTGCACGTTAAGGATTTAGCGCTAGAAAGGCATTGGAAACTGAAAAGAGCTGGGAGACCCCTCCAAGTTCTAGCTCCCCCCAAGCTCTGTAGAGCTTGTTACTCAGCTTTCTAGCCAATAAGAAAAATGACCTATTTTCTGGCTGGCATGGTTTTCTCGGTGAGCCCTGCTAGACGGCCGACAACCCAAAACCTGGGCGTCGTCCATTTTGCCTGAAAAATGGTCCATGCCATACCACCGACGCTGCAAACACATTCGTGTGGTCAGAATCATCTAAGAAAAATAGTAGAGAGGAGTTATGGCCACCTAGACCTAGGCAACGTCTAAACTAGTCCCCGGTAAGAACAATGCCAGATCAACATGAAACTTGGACCCTAAGTAGAGCATAACACCACACACACAATGGTGTAGTCAGATCCAGCAATAGACGCATGCAGACAACATTTGCACTGGTAGTGACCGCCGACAGCACGGCTGTCGAGGAGGCCTACCGATAGAGTTGACCACGTTGACCGTCGGAGGGAGGAGGCTCCAGCAAACTTCGTGTAGGCCTCAGCGTGCGTCTGCTCCACCGGCCGACACTCCAACATCCTCGTGTCCTACCGTGAGTCATCTGCATGCAGATGTACACAAGCCAGGAGGACACAACAGAGCATAATGAGAGATGCATAAAACCAACAATCACCCACGAGTCATAGGCACAATGCACATGGGTGGGCAGCGGCACATCCAAGAGACAGACTCTCCCAGGACACGCAGAGACATAGGCAATGGCAAAGAGTGTAGCTCACGGATGCACACCTACTGCACTAACAGCCTTTTTGAACGAGTCGAGGTTCAGTGCTTTGGTCAAGAATTCAGCCACTTGACGTGTTGTTTCAACCCACATGATGCTCACGCTGCCGTCATGCAGCAACAAATGCACATAATGATACTCAATATTGATATTCTTTGTGCGTGTGTGATGCACGCCATCATTTTCGGTGATGGCCATGGAACTCTCATTGTCACAGTGCAACATGATGGACGCGACGGACTGACGTAACTCGAACAACAGACGATGCAACCACACGCTCTCATATGCGCCTCATCCAAGGGCCGCGTAAGTACCCCTACTTGTTACTGCAAAAGGACACAGTCGTGCCACCAATCAGAAAGATCCAGACAGTGTGGCTGTCATCGTCTGGACTGCCGGCCCAGTCACTGTTGGTATAGCCCACCACGGCAACGAACGGCTGTCAGCGGTACATGAGACCTCGCAGTGGAGTCGAGACGACATAGCGGGGTACTCAGATCGTGGCCTCAAAGTAGAGGTGATGCAGCTCCTGGGAGAACAGAGCCAGGAGGTTGATGGCAAACACGATTTTGGATGTGTTGTTGTCGTAAGGAAACATCAGTGACCCGATGACTCGCAAATACATGGTCACGTCAGCGGGCTCCCCCAGAACCGATGGGTCTGTGTTCTTCAGCTTCATTTGGCCATCGGGTGACATGGGTGATGATGCGCTCGGCACGAGGGGCATGTCCTTGGCAAAGCAAGTGGACAGAGTCTGCACGTAGGTAGCTTGAGCAAACCCCTTGGATGTGAGGCTGGCCTTATACTTGTGAAAGGACCCGTTCGGTTTCCATTTCCGCCGGAAGACCCATTTAGCACCGATGGCTTTCCAACATGGAGGGAGATCGTTGAAGTCGTACACGTGGTGCTGCTGGATAGGAGCAAGCTCGACGGCACACACAGCAGCCAAGTGCGCAACCTTTGGGGAAGCATGAGCCTCGCTCATGGTGGTTGGGTCCTCCGGGCGTGTCGTGGAGCAGACTGCGAGGGCGTGTGTGTCTTGAGCCCCACGTGGGATGCGCGTGAGTGCGGCTGTGACGGCATGCCGGTGCTCCTAATGGAGCATGGCGTAGCCTAGTGCGGAGCCCGGGTGGAGGTCTTCAATGATGGCCAAAGTGGTTAGGCCGAGGGCCTTGGTGCCAAGGTCCCCACTCACGACCGTAAGGGCAAAAGAGACAGATGGGGCGACGGGGGGACGTGGTACCAAAGAGTGCGGTTTGACGGTCTGCGCGCTCACTGACGGTCGGGGTAGGAGGTTGCCCCCGGGCCACGTGTGCAGTGTAGTAAGGTAGGTGATGGCACAAAAGGGGCAGCCAAGAATGACTCCGAGGGTCTAGTGGAGGCAGAGGGGTCTGCTGGCCCATATGGGCCAGCAGACGCAAGCGGAGCTGCCGGTCCAGAGGGACCAGCGGACATGGATGCGGCTGCCGGGCCAGAGAGACTAGCGGACACGGACGGGGCTGCAGGCCCGGACAGACCCGCAAACACAAACAGGGCTGCCGGTGTGGTGGAACGGCCGACGCAGACGGGGTTTCCAGTGGATGCAGACGGAGTTGTTGGCCAGGAGGGATCGGCGGACGCAGACAGGGTTTCTAGCCCAGAAGGACAAGCACACACGGGCGGGGCTGCCGGCCCAGAGGGACAAGTGGACGCAGGTGGGGCTACTGGCCTGGAGTAACCAGCGGACACGAACATGGCTGCCGGCCCGGAGGGACAAGTGGACAAAACTGGGGAGGCTAGCTCGTAGGGACCAGCGAATGCGACTGGAGATGCTGGCCCGGACGGACCTGTGGACGCAAGCGATGTGCCGCCCAAAAGCAGAAGGACGGGGGTTGGACTCACCACTCCCCCACGCGATGGGAGGGACATCGACGAGCCGTAGCAAATGAGGTCATGGGGAAAAAACTCATCAAAGAATGGAGCATTACGTGACTCGATGATGTAGTGCCGGGAGGGATCCCAAAAGCGATAGGCTTTTTGACGGATGGGAGACACCGACAAAGGTACAGGGATGCCCTCGGGGGATGAGCTTTTTGCCTTGCTATGGGCAGGCAGCCACATGATGGCCACGCAGCCCCAAACACGACCAGGGTGGAGGTTAGTCTGCTGACCACACCAGGGTTGGTACGGCGTGGACTGGCGGAGAAGGGGTCCGTGGGGAATCCGGTTATAGACCCACGTCATGTAGGCCATGGCCTCGAATTAGAAGCCGTCGGAGAGGCCAGACTCGACTTGCATGGTGCGGACAGCATCGGCCATGGTACGGTTCCACCGCTCGGAAACGCAGTTCTTGGCTTGCTTGTAAGGCGCAGATGTCTCATGATGATGCCACGGAGGCGAGGAAGGTCGTGGTCTCTCCCACGTATTCGCCACCGTGACCTCAGTGGCAACGGCAAAGAGAGCAACCACACTCGCACTCCGCACAGACAAGCGATCCCCGAATGGTGGGAGCGGCATCGTCTTCTTGCCAAAGGGAGAAGACCTAGCGGTAGCGAGAGAAGTCGTCAGTGAGGGTGAGGCCATATCGCCCATGCTTTCCGACGGACTCCGTAGGAAGGGGACCCATTACGTGAGAGTGGACCAAGTCCAGAGTGGCAGACGCGTGGGAGGAGGACAGAGGGTAAGTGGACCGGTGCATCTTGCCCTGGGTACAATGAATGCACTCACTGGAGCACGGCCAAGGAAAGGAGGCCGGGTCAAGGCCCTTGGCCGGCTGGGTACGGAGCATGCTGTCTGCGACAACAGAGTAGATGTGACAGAGGCAGTGGTGTAGAAGGCATGTGTGTTGCGGTGAGATCGAGTGGCGACAAACACATGGCCTATGGCGGTCGACGGGGAAGGGGATAGAGAGAAGGCACGACAAACGAGGCACGTGTCATGGGTTGCCATGGGCAGTGGCATGCAGAACGACAATACCGGATGGATGTAAGGATGCATTGCCAACGCCACACAAGTGTAGGATGTCAGTGCTCATATGGTCAAGGGCAGTGACAGACAGTAGGCTGAGCTCAAGACCTGGGACGAAGAGGACATCGGTCACAAAGACATCACCGGCTGGAACGTGGAAAGGAACGACGTTGACGCCGCAGACAGGTAACACTTGTCCGTATCCCACCCAGACATCGGACTCATTGCCAACAGGACCATGTACATTGAAGGCGACGCAAGAAGACTTCATGTGATGCGTGTCCCCGAGGTCGATGATCCAGGTCTCAGAAGGGTCTTGGACTAGAGTCGCCAAATCACTAATAGTCACATGGCAGCAAGCATGAGATGCAGATGCAGTTGACGAAGGTGCAAACCGAGACTTCCAATCATCAAGCCAAGAGACATCATCGTAGAGAGAGGAATCAGAGGAGGGCACGCATAATAGCAAAATGTACGAAGAAGTAGGACACGACTGTTGCTCAGCCGTAGCCATGTAGGGTGGGGCAGGCGTGCAAGAAGTGATGCAGTTTTTACTTCCTTGGGGAGGAGGGCGAGGGAGGCCGAGCTGGAGCGCGATGAACTTCTCCAGCTAATGCTGGCATGTAAAGGACCTGGGAGCATAGACCAAATGCGATGTGATAGCTCTAGAGCCTGGGAAGGAGGAGGGTTGCACCGGTGATAGAAACAGAGGCAACGACGGCTGGGGATGGTGCTGTTGCAGAGCTGACGACGGCAGCACCGAGTGGCTTTCGAGGGAGTTTAGCGGCTGGATGGGGTAGAGGCATCCAGGCCGACGACATCTATGGTAGCGGAGATGAGACGACACTCGAGCTAGCAACGCATGGTGGTGATGAGGCGCGTCTCGTCTATCGAGAGCGGGCACGTGTACCACCCGTGTCCTTGCTGATCACAGTTGTGGCAGACCGAGCAACCACTACTGGACCCGGTCTACTGCTGCCACTGGCCCCTGCCCTTCTTGCCCTTGAGCTTCTTATTCCCTAGCGGCAAAGAGCTGGTGGATGTAGCTCCTGTGGGGGAGGCAACAACCACGGAGGCGAAGGAAGGGGAGACGAGTACCTCCGTGTGCTGGATGAGCGACTCCAAACGAGTCTCCTTGATCCTGAGAAATAGCTCATATGCCCAGGGCATGAGGGTGCCCTGGGCCGCCATCGTGGTGTGGATATCCTAGGTGTAATGGACAAAGATGTCAGCGGATGCGTCGGTGGCACCGCGCTTGATGGTCAGGAGCGTGGCTAGAGGGGGTGGAGCAGAGTCACCCAAGCGACAGAGGACGTCCTCCACCCACTGCCAGTAGGAGGTCACGATCTTAGTCTCCCCCATGGGTAGGGAGTTGAACTCCTGGAGCAGACGGCTGATCTCAACCTCGCTGGACAGGAAATGGGTATGTGTGAGGACGTGCCACGTGGTTGTAAGGTCTGGACTCCAGACCCTACAACCTGGACTTTTGACCCTACTGCGGTTGCTCCAATAGAGATTGGCACCTCACTGGAACTGTAAGCCATGCCCCTCCTTTTCCCCTTTGTTTTTGTCTTTGTTGTTCACCCTTTGTTTTCCCTCCCTCGTTTGTTTGTTTCTTTGTCTTGTTGCTAACGTTACTAGTGAAGTCAATAATAGGACTGATGCGCTGTTGCTGACGCCAGCAGTAGTCTACTGTGGCTGACTTTAGCAGCATGGTGTTGCAGACCCAGTGGCCACCTTACTGTTGGTGCTACTGCTGTTGCTGTAGGTGCTGCGGCTGCTGCGACAGTTGTGGCTGCTGCGACTATTGTGGCTGCTACAGCTGCTGCGGCTGCTATGGCATTCGTGGCTCCAGTGGCTGTTGTGACTGCTACAGCTCGACAGGGCAGCTGAGGCTGTTGCGGTTGCGTGGCTGCTATGGCGGTGTGACTGTTGCGGCTGCGTGGCTCCTTTAGTAGTTACACGTATGCGACTGCATGTCGTTTGTACCTGTGCGGCTGTAGTAGCTAATGTAGCTGTGCGGCTATTACAGTAGCTGCGGCAACGCAGCTGCTTGGCTCTGTGGTAGCTATAAGGCTGCGTGGCTGCGTCGGTGCATGGCCGTGTGGCTACTAGGCTACGTGGCTACGTGGCGATGCAGCTCCATGTCGTGCAGCTATGCATCTTACTCCACAATTTTGAGGTGACTACTGCACGGCTATGGTAGCTGATGCATAGCAGTGGCTAGTGCTCTGGCGGTTGTTATGCATTAGTTGTTGTTGCTACTGTTGTGGCTACTGCTGCTGCTGCTGCTATAGTAGTAGCTGCTACGAATGCTATAGCAGCTCTGCAACATGGATCTATAGTGTAAATGTGTAATGTGGCTACTGCTGTTCTGGCAATAGAGGAGAGGGAGGGGCGGCGGGAGAGATCACTCCCCTTGTCTGTGGCGCCGTAGCTGCGCGCGTCGCTTCCGTCACGGCATTGCTTGTCACGTTACCGGCCAGGAGTCCGCTAACGCTACCACCGTCGTGGGATCAATGCTGATAGAAAATACTTGGCAGCATTTCCCCCGTGTCAAGAGCGTTTTGATAACGCCACCGGGCGGGGCTAACTCTGCCAAGAAAAGTCCGTAGGAGTTTCCCCTACACGGGCGCGTTTTTGGGAAAGCTGGCATAGACTGGGACCTATACGCCTTGCCTCTTCTCATATCTGCTACTTCTGCTATGCTCTGGCTCTGATACCAAGCAAGAAACCTAGACTAGAGTAGCGTGTTGAAGCTGTAGCATCGCTAGATTAGGCATAGCCCCACGCTCGTTGCTTTGCACTGTTGCCCCCTTTTGCTACTCTGAGTCCGTGAGAGAGAAACTGCACGTTGAGGAGTAAGCACCAGAAAGGCAGTGGAAACTGAAAAGAACTGATTGGCAACTGATGCTAAGCAACAATGGGAGACCCCTCCAAGTTCTAGCTTCTTCCCAGCTCTATAGAGCTTGTTGCTAAGCTTTCTAGCCAATCGAAAAAATAACCTATGTTCTGGCTGGCAGGGTTTTCTCGGTGAGCCCTGCCAGACGGCCGAAAGCCCAAAACCCGGGCGTCGTCTGTTTTGTCTGAAAACTGGACCATACCATGATTCCAATGTTGCAAACAGAGTGGTGCGGTCAAAATCATTTAGAAAAACAGCAGAGAGAAGCTATGGCCGCCTAGACCCAGCCAGCGTCCACACTAGTCCCCGGTAACAACAATGCCAGATCAATATGAAACTTGGACCCTAGGCAGATCATAACACTGCACACACAACGGTGCAGTCAGATCCAGCACTGGACGCATTTAGAAAGCATCTACAGTGGTAGTAACCGCCGATGGAAAGAATGTCGAGGAGGCTTGCCAATGGAGCTGAGCACCGTCGGAGGGAGGAGGTTTCAGCAAACTACGTGTAGGCTTCGACATGCATGGGCTCCACTGAACGACACTCTAACAGCGTCGTATCTCGCCGTCAATCATTTGCATGCAGATGTACACAGGCCAAGAGGACGCAACAGAGCACAATGAGAGATGCGCAAAACCATCAGCGCACAACCTCATAGGCACCCGTAGTAACTATATATGCTCCATGCCTATCATTAGCCCCCTCTTTGCACAATGAAGCTTATGAAACTTATGTGATTATGTGTGTCTCTCAAAATTTAGCCCCCGTTCTTGCTCATGCCTTCCACTATTTCATCTGTTGACTGGACAACATTGCCATTTCACCAACTACGATGCTAGGACACTTTCAATGATGTTTGAACATTTCTTCAATGTCCTACCTCCTTTGTCCAACTCCCACGAACAATTGCCATCCACAAAATCTGCTTTTGCCTCATTGTATTTGCAGAAAACCAAAATTACCACATGTAATCAAGGCACATTGAATTGTATTCTTGTGCTCTGTGTGTGGAATGGTTATGTTCCTTGCTCGCAGATGTCCGATTTCCGCTCCTCTTTGTTGGTGTATGGGCTTTGAGCTATCATGTAGCCTTGTTGAGGGAGAGCCCCTTGTTTGAGCTAATGGTTCTCGAGTGGCTACACTACTCCTTCTGTGACATGTGTGGTGCATTCTAGTAGCTCAGTTTACCCATACGTGTTTTGTAGAGTTTTCTCTGTGGTCGAGACCCGGGTTCTTGGTGGTTTGTGCCAGTACACCGGGAGACCCCATAGAAGTTCACTGCATAGTCTCTGACTGGTGATGCACTCTTTCCATGGTCGAGACCCGGGTACCTGGTGGTCTGTACCGGTACCTCGGGAGACCCGGCACTCATTGGTCTAGTCTTGTTAGCCCCTTGTCAAACGTGTGTAGTTTGCATGTGGCTGAGCCCTGGACACCCGGTTACATATTCCAGCGTCTCGGGAGGCCTAAACTTGTCTCGCCTAGCTAGTTGGTGATGCTAGTGTATCACCGTAGAGTTTGGATACGTTATGGGTACATCACATATCTTCCTTTCGGTCGAGAACCGGGCATCTGGTTGACTGTTCCAGTGCCTCAGGAGACCTCCATTCTTGCTTTCATGCTCTATGACATGCATATTCGTTGTTTGTGCCTTTTGGTGCGACGAGGATGACAGGGCCTGGTGGGCTAGCCAAAATTCCCCAGTGTATCAGCCCTCAACAGGGCTCATTGTATCCCCTCCTTGATTCTTAATTCATTCATTCCAGACTTTGCCAAATCTTGGTGCTGCATTTCTCTCGCTCACCACCAGAGCTCATGTGTCATACAGCATGGGCTTGCATGCCGTAGGCTCATTTTAGCATGGTATCAGAGCACAAGGGGGCCGTGTGAGCAGCAGAGCAACACAACAGACTGGAACCGCAGCTGAGGTGCGCCACGTGGCGCCATGCAGGCATAAGGGTGCAAGAAGCAACAAACATGCCTGCAACAGTAGCAGACGTACCTACATCGCATCAAGGACCTCATCCAATCAGGTTTTATTATAGAGCTTAGAGTAAGATTACCGGGTGCTATCACGATTCTTGTTTAGGTGGCAGAAGCAAACAGCACCCGCCGGCAGCAGTGACCCCACTCATTTTCTTTGGTTGTACCGTGTGTTTTGTGAGTGAACGCGGTTACCTGTGTACCCGCAGCTTGCAAGCACTTGGCACAAGTAGCGAGCAAGCGGCGAGTAAGCAGCATGCAAGTAGCATGCAAGCAGCATTCAAGCAGCGTGCAAGCAGCCTGCACAAGCAGCATTGCAAGCAGCATGCGGACAGCTCTTACAAGTGCGCGTGTATCTGCGTGTGTGTTCGTAGTAGGCACAAGCAGCATGCAGCAGTTAGCAGCTGCAGCAGCACCACGCAACAGCGCGCAAGCAGTTCGAGCCAAAACCACACGCATCAGCAGCACCAGTAGCATCATCAACGTAACAGCTTGCACATGCAGACACCAGTAGCGAGCAAATGCGCTACACTTGCATAGTGCAACCCGAAGTTGTGCAGCTTGCGCCTGGCTAGCATTAGCAGTAGCAGCAACGGTCGCGAGCAGTTGAAGTAGGATAGTGCAGCAACTACAGCTAGGCGAGGTGGACGTGCCTGCATGAAGCTGCAGCTGTAGCTTGCATTCCTTGCAGGCAATGTGCCCTGCATTGAGCTCCTTCTGATAGCTCAGCGAGCAGCGAGCAGCAGACAATGGTGCCTCGCGAGCTTCAGCAGCACTACGCAAACACCAACTGAAAAGGTGCATTGCGTGCAAGTAGCAATCGTAGCAGCACCCTGGCGTAGCTTGCCCGCACTGGCGCAAGCAACGAGTAGTGGCAGCTGCATTGTGCACTTAGTAGGATTACTAGCAGTAGCACCAGAAGCAACGGCAGCGACATCGCATTGTAGCAGCTGCTGTCGCATTCTGCTGGGCCTTCCCTTCTCTCGCCCTCGATTCTTTCTCCTGCTTGCTCTCGCTTGCTACCAAGGAGTCTGTCTCGCGGCCATGCTGATGTCACGGTCGGCACATCGTGGTGGTTTTTTTTTTGGTGTGGCGATAGAAAGGGCCTTAGAGGTGGTTACCCTTTTATTTGGCACCATTACAGTGGGGGCTTACAACACCGCTGCGCCCTTTATGACCGGAGTCATACCAACATAGGTACCCATTGGTTCAGAAACTGTACGGTTATGTGGGACTTCCTTCCCGTTAGGGTCGGTCACCCACTAAACCTCCACCCCTAAGGGTATCTATTCCACTGGTCGTAACCATGTGAAAAATGGGTACAGAAGGCGCAGTTACCTGACCCTCTGTAATACCCAGCCCCCTTTGATTGTTAGGCTTGTTGTTCCAGACGAGTTTTAGATCTGGGTGCATGATCGCAACCGGAGGGTCTAGAATGATGATCTATCCTGCACAGTGGTGGGTTTGATGTTAGATTTGTAGGAAATGTTTTGAGTTTTTGTACTTGTTTGTTCTTGTGTAGAAGAAGGATGTGAGTGTTCAAATGGGTGATAAAGGCATGCGATATCTTCGATGCTAAGAGGGCTGTAGGGTTACGATAGTCATGATCTCCGTTTAATGTGATGCGACATGTGTACAACCATATCTCTGTAAAGACAATGGACTGTAGCAGTTTCCATTGGGGGCATCTTGGATGGGAGAGTTCAAAGAGAAAGGGGTGGGGTGACTGGTGGTTGCAGAAGTAGGAAAGGCTATGAGATAGTTTGTCAAAAATCTGTTGTAGTCTTTCACACTCCTGGAAGGCGTGTGTGATAGTTTCTCTGAAGAGGGAGCATAGTGGGCAGATGTTTTCAAAGGGAGGTGGGAAAAAGCGGATGCGTTCTCTCACTTGTATGCAACGAAGCAGAATCCGTAGGAGTTTGTCTTTGTTGGATGGGGGTAATAGCTCTGTTTAATGATTGCGGATGTGGCTTGGGTCGAAACTGAGGCCCCAATGTCTTCTTCCCATTTTGTAGGATATTCGACTGCCTTGATTGTTTGTTTTAAAAGAATCTGGTAGATGTTCATTAGTTTTGGTGCTCTGTGTCCAATTCTCCATGATGGCAGAAGTGTGTTGTTTGCATAGCCTATAAACATGTTGTTATCCGTGTGAACTGGTGTTAGGCTGCTGATGTCATGTTCAAATAGAGGTTCCTTGCTCGTCTCTACGATTGAGCGGTCTTGTTGTACCCACATTGTTTTGCTGGTGTATTCGTCATTTACCCTCGTGACTCTCTAAAGGAATTGCGGGGGTTTATCTATGAATTCTGTGATGCACCAGTATTCAAAAAGATCTGCGTGTATGTGGGTTTTATGAAGTATACAGTTTACCCAGTCGAGTGGAATAAGCTTGCAATTTTTTTCTAGCATGGCTGCTTCTTCCGGTGTGAAGTCCTTGTCATTTACTGGTGTGAATTTTTTCGTGTAGCGCTTCCCTTCTTCCAGAAATAAATGTTTGACTTGTATTTCTTTGTCGAAGAGAAAAGACTCCCTGTGGTCTACTCCATTGGGGGTCCCGTTTCTCTTGAAGAGGAAGCGATTAAAGGCGATGAATTCTTCTAGGATTTCATGGCGAGTTAAAGCGGGTGGGAAAATGATGGGGTGCATGGCGATGAAGTTTGTTAGACTTGTGAACCACCTTGATCATTGTAGTTTTTTGTTCCGAAGGATGGCAGGGTGGGATAGGAAGAAATGTCCTGTTTTTTTTTTGAACTAATCGATAAGCAGGCAACGGACTTCCAGATGTTGGGTTGAGGTGATAGGAATTTGTAAACTTGTCATGCGCTTTGAGCTTTGATGATTGTTATAGGGCATATCATTCCTAGCCCTCCTTCTGACTGTGGCGTGATTGCTAGGTTCCTATTGACAAAGCGCAGTTTACCGTCCTTTTTTCATCCTGACAGGAAGTTGAAAAGCAGGGTTTGGAGTTGTCTTAGAATTTCCAGTGGGGGAGGGCATAAGTCAGAGCGAAAGAGGTATTTGGGGCTCAGGTAAGAGTTGATAATTATGATTCTGGTGAGCAGTGGTAGGTGGAATTTTCTCCAGACCTCGATGGCCTCTTGTGTTTGAGTTTTGATGATTTCCCACATCGACGGTGACACTGGGTCTTGGTCTATGTAGAGGCAGAGCACTCTTTGTGGTTGTGTAGTATTTTGGAAGGTGGTGTTTTTTAATGGCTTAGAATCTGGGCTGGCAGGCATGATGAATGTTTTTTATGCATTTGCTACAAGGCCTGTGAGAGCTTGACAGTCATTCAGAATCTTTGAGGCACAGTCTAGGGCCTCCTGATCCTTAGCGTAGATGGTTGTGGCGTCCGCGTAGGCGCCGAAGGTGGGGATTTGGCGTTTGGTGCGTATCGGTTTTGGGATGCCTCTTTGTAGTAGCTGGTTAAGTGGTTCCATGCCTATTATGAACAGAAGCGGTGCGATTGGGCATCCTTGTCTAACACATGTCTGAGTGGTGATGTATGGGGATTCGCGTCCGTTCATCATGATGCTTGTTTGGGTGTTTGTTAGTGTGGCCTGGATCCATTGGGAAAAAAGAGGTGGGAACCCCATAGCCTCCATTGTTGCGTAGAGGTGTGGCCGAAGGAGAGTGTCATATGCCTTTTCGAAGTCCGCCAGTACGAAGGTGAGGTCTTTTTGAGAATGTTGTGCCCAATGTTGAAGGTTGAAGATATAAGAGAGGGTATCATTTATACTTCTACCATGGACAAAACCTGTTTGTTCTGGGCTTATTATGTGCGGAAGGATCTTTCTTAGCCTGTTTTCTTGAATTTTTCCAGGGTTTTATAGCAAGCGTTGAGTAGCAAGATTGGTCTTTAGTTCCTGATGTCCGTATGATCACCCTTTTTAAAGAGTAAACGGGTTAGGGAATCTGTGAAGGTAGTGTGACTGGCTGGGTTGGACAGAAACTCTTCGAAGAGGGTTTGTAGTCGTTGTAGTATTTCGTGGGGTTGTTGCCTTGTAGAATTCCCTGGGTAACCCATCTGGGCCCAGACATTTCCCTTTTAGGGAGCTGTCGATGGCGTCTTGGACTTCCTTGAGTGATATTGGTCGGATAAGGTCTGCAGCCATATGGGGTGGAACTTGGGGAAGGGGGGTGATGGGGGGTGAATCACTTGGGTTGGGTGGGGGGCTGTAGAGCTTGATGTAAAACGCAGAGGCTGTCTGTTGCACTGATTTGAGGTCGCTGGAGACGAGGTTATCTGAGTTTTTTATGCCGTAATTAGTACTTCTTGTTTTCTGACTTTCATGAAACTAGACAGATGCTTGGATGCTTTGGGGAGGCCTTCTACGTATTTTAAGTTAGCCATGTTATGAAGGCACATCGCTGTGGCGAAATCCACCCACGACCTCTAGTGGGTCTGAAATCACCCACGCGATCCTAGGTGGTTTCCGGCCGCCCCTTCATTCTCCACGCCGGATTTGATCCGGCCACTTCATTCAACAAAAAAGACACTTAGGCCACAAGGACAATCAAGAAAACCTTGGTATTCGATCATCCAGCGGGTATTTCTGTAACCTTTTGTAGAACCAAGCATTCCTTTTATTTAACTGACTTTTTGTTCTTTTCTTCTTCTTTCAGAAGGGAAGGCACTTTTACATTCTTTTCCTTTTCCTCCTTTTTAGCACAAGTACGTCTACCGTGCACCACAGCCCTTTTGTTTGTTAGTCAGTTCTAGACCCTTCCCTTCCTCTTTGCACCACCTAGGGACAGTGCCAGAACCTCTCACATCATCACATCTCATCATCCCTCTCGGCACGATGTTGTCGTGGCCGGGACCACCTTCTGGCCCTTACCTCACACAGGGATTTTCTCCCTCGCCCACTGATAGTGTTCTGCACTCTAACCCTCTTCATCCGCGACCCTCAGACCCACTGAGGCCGCCGCCGGGACCACCACCACGTGGTCACCCCGGCCATGTGCTCCCGTGGTCATTTTCTCCACTCCCACCACGGGTTGCCTTCTGGCACAGTGCTTCTGCCACCGGCTCCACCACCTCATGGTGGTACTGGTTAGTCACTCCTGTGGTCGGTCTCTTCACAACCAGGATAGAGCATTTTCCTCGCTCCGTCGTTTCACCAACCTACTGGTGCATTGACATTGACATCGTCCTCTCATGGGTACAAGGGATAGCCTCCCCTGTGGTCAGCTTCAATTCTGACGGGAGCAAGCGCTCTACACACCTCCGCATGTCATCAGCCTGATGGCTTGGTGTCTGGACCACCTCCACACTCTGGTCAGCCTTCTCCATGGTCCTTCTCGTCACCACCAAGACAGGGCATTATTCATGCTCATCCGCATCCTCCTTTTCCATCAGGGGTTGATGTGTGGCCGCCAGCACCACCTCTTAGTAATGCTGCTCTCGTGGTCAGTCTCTACACCGCCGGGTCGCGGTACTCTCCCTCCTCACCACCCTCACCCTCAGAGGATTGGTCCTCTTCTTCCACGCCAGGATCCAGCTCTTTGTGGGTTTGCTTGCCACTTCTGTGGCAATGGACGTCACGGTTGGCGCCAGTGTAACATGAGCCCCAGTGGATGGCATCCACCCTGGTTCCAGCCTCGTGAGTCCCCTCACACACCACAGCAGGCTGATTTACCTCATTCGTCTGTTACCCACACCGATGCTCTAGTTGTCCTCTATAGGAAGCTCCAGAGTCTGCGGAAGATGATGCAGCACGTTAGGGACCACCTCTTCTCCCATCAGGATGATTCTTCCTGTTCCCCATCGTCCTCATCTTCCTCATCCTCCTCCTCCAAGGGACCTTCTCCAGCTACACCGGACCCTTCATCTTAGTCTACCACTATTCTCTCCATCCTCCACTCCACTGATGTCATGCCCCCTCCCAGTGAGCCTCCTGCTCGACGACGTCGTCGTCACCCAACACCTAATGTCTGTCTCGTCTCTGGCACGTCTTTATCTCCACCAGCTTCTGTCGTTGCACCGGTTGAGGGGGGGTATGTGCATCCATCCACTTCAACGTCGACTACGTCAGTGAGCACCGAGGATGGAGTAGAGGCACCTAGTTCTGCATGTGCTGGAGCAGGTCCATCCGCATTAGACATATCCACACAGTCTACATCCACGCTTCTTGCACTCTCTATAGTACTAGCTACATCAGTTGGTACAGTTGCACTTGCTACACGAGCTACTCCACCTGTTGCATCGCCTGTAGTAGCGTCCTCTACAGCTTCTACACCTTCACCAGTAGTAGTAAGATCAGACATATCCACACTGTCTACATCCACACTTCCTGCATCCTCTACAGTACAAACTATATCACCTGGTACAGCTACACTCGCTGCACGAGCTGCCCCACTTGCTGCATCACCAGCAGCAGCATCCTCCATAGCTTATACAGCTACCAAAGCATACATACCAGCTGCCGCAACATTGAAGCCATGTGCTGCATCCATAGCTTTATCGGCATCAGCCTCTCCTATAGCATGTGCTTCACTTACAATACCAGTTGCCTTGGCTGTGACAGCTGCACCAGCAGCTGCATCGACCACATCAGCTGCGTCGACGGCATCTGCTGTATCGGTAGCATCTTCTTCATTAGAAGCATCATCTCCACTGTCAACAGCAGCCATACCAGCAGCCTCAGCTACATCGATCACATCAGTTGTGTCTGCTGTACCCTTAGTTGTCAGCAATTGTGCAGCAGCTGATAGAGACACCTTTCTGACGTGTGAGATCTTGGGGAGGGCACTTGAGTCTTCCACACATATGGTAGTGCCTATAGGGTCGGTTCCCTTCACCAGTTTGATAGCACTTAGTCATTACTATTCAAGATGCCGAGCTGAGGAGGATGAAATGTGCTCCCAGATCAGTGCGAAAGACACTTATGTCAGTACCATTCAAGAGACGTTGTCCGACGATGCCCCTTCACCATAGGATGCTCCCGGTGACATCTTCACTGGGTACATGGGGAGGATCGATTACATACAAATCTCTAGAGAGTGTGAGCTGAGAGATGCAGAGGGGTGGTTGCGTGCACTACAGGATGCGCTGGTCGAGATGCTCAGAGAGGGTTACAGTGGCCACAGCCCAGATGGTTCTGAGTCCAGTTCCATAGCACCCTCGGAAAATGACTCACAGGGTGGGGACCCTGAGGTAGTGAGCAGTGACGACACCCTGGACAACCTTGGGACAGCATTCACCTCACCCCCATCCTCCCTCTCTGTACCTGGTCCATTCCTCTTCACTTGAGTGTCGTTCACGCCTCCTTCCACCGAGATTGTCCCTCGTCCACGTTCTTCAGGTGACCCTCTATCACAGTCCCTAGACACTTTGAGACATCTTGCTTCAGAAGGCACGGTACCCATAGTCGCTCAGCTTTGGGCAGCAGAGATGGATGTGGTCACTCTTCGTAGAGTGGTTGACTCCTTGTCCACTACCTACAGTGAGGTGTGGCGGTGCTTGAGGATGTAGAGTTTGAGCTTTGCACAGTCACTCTGGAGGATCATGTCGATCTATGCCTTCGTGCCTCTTGTCTCCAGGGTGTGTTGGTCACAGCGCAGGAGTACTTACGCTCGTTGGAGTGTGTAGTTCCTACATCACCTGCAGGGATGAGCTCCACACACAGAGACCCGGCTTCGTCTCCACCCTCCACCCGAGGACCCTCCAGCACCATCCTCTCCACCTGTACTACATTGGATTCTGCTGATTGGGACCTCTAGCACCCCCCAGATGGGGGGGGTCAGCCTCTCTCTCCTCTCTCAGCCATGGAGCATTCGGCAGCGTTTTCTCCACTCTTATACCCTCTGAGTCTGATGAGATTGTTACCCAAGATCCTGCTAGTTGGGATCTCTAGCAGCTTCCATGTGGTGAGTGACAGGCGTTAGACAGTGCATGAGCGAGTTGTGCACTTGGTAGTCATTGTAGCCTCATCCTCATCTCTCTGATGACGTATGCACATCTCTTGCTACTGTCAGGTGCTTTCATTGTTGGATTGTTCTTCCTAGGATCGTTTGGGCTAGGAAGAGATGCAGTGTCATCTATAGGCATTAGGTTCATTGCCCTCTGTATAGAGGGGGAGAAGATCCATCCTAGCACATTGGTGTTGGTGTTCATGTTCTCAGCACTCTCTCATCGCGGGGGAGCATTTGTATCGTCTCAGCTAGTACCTTGTCGACAGCTCTTGCAGCCCAGGGGGAGTGTTCATGTACGGGCTTTGAGCTATCTTGTAGCCTTATTTAGGGAGAGCCCCTAGTTTGAGTTGACGGTTCTCCAGTGGGTACATTACTCCTTCTGTATCATGTATGGTGCATTCTAGCAGCTCAGTTTACCCATACATGTTTTATAGAGTTTTCTCGGTGGTTGAGGCCCGGGTTCTTGGTAGTTTGTGCCAGTACACCGGGAGACCCCATAGAAGTTCACTGCATAGTCTCTGACTAGTGATGCACTCTTTCCATGGTCGAGACCCGGGTACCTGGTGGTTTGTACATGTACCTCAGGAGACCCAGCACTGATTGGTCTAGTCTTGTTGGCCCCTTGTCAGACGTGTGTAGTTTGCATGTGGCTGAGACCCGGATGCCCGGTTACATGTTCGAGCGTCTCGGGAGGCCTAAACTTGTCTCACCTAGCTAGTCGGTGATGCTAGTGTATCACCGTAGAGTTTGGATATGTCTAAAGTACATCGCATAACTTCCTTTTGGTCAAGACTCGGGCACCCGGTTGACTGTTCCAGTGCCTTGGGAGACCTCCATTCTTGCTTTCATGCTCTATGACATGCATATTCCCCGTTTGTGCCTTTTGGTGCGACGGGGATGACGCGGCCTGAGGGGCTGGCTGCTAGTCCTCAGTACATAAGCCCTTAGCAAGGCTCATTGTATTGCCTCCTTGATTCTTAATTCATTCGTTCTATACTTAGCCAAATCTTGGCGTTGCATTTCCTGCTCACCACCAGAGCTCATGTCTCATCCAGCATGGGCCTGCATGCCCTAGACTCATTTTAGCACTGTTGTGATTTGTGATGTTCCTGTCGACCTGTACACTTTACCGTGACCACTCGGCCGTGTCCATTCTTGTTTAGATCCCTTGTATGAACTGTTGGTTTTTGTGCATCTCTCATTGTACTCTGTTGTGTCCTCCCGGCTTGTGTATATCAGCGTGCAGATGACTGACGGCGAGACTTGACGCTGCTGGAGTGTCGCTCGGTGGAACCGACGCACGCTGAGGCCCACTCACCATTCGCTGGAGCCTCCTCCCTCTGGCGATGTGCTCAGCTCCATCGGCAGGCCTCCTCGGTGGGCGGGCCACCGGCGGTCACTGCCACTGCAGATGCTATTTGCATGTACCTAGCGCTGTGTCTAGTTGTGGCATTGCGTCTGCAGCATCATGCGGTGCCTAGGGTCCATGTCTCCTGCTGTATGGCCCTGTTTGGCATCGCTGACAGTCGTAGGCACCACCTGGATTCGAGCAGCCATAATTCCTTGCTCCTATTCTTCTAGCTGATTCTGACCGCATGCCTGCGTTCGCAGTGTTGGTGTTATGGTATGGTCCAATTTTCAGGCAAAACTGACGACGCCCGGGTTTTGGGCTGTCGAGCGTCTGGCAGGGCTCACCGAGAAAACCTTGCCTGTCAGAAAATAGGTCTAGGTCTATTTTCTCATTGGCTGGTTAGCTGCGTAACAAGTTCTACACTAGTGGGGGGTAGCGAGAACTTGGAGGGGTCCCTCATTATTGCTCATTCTTCATTCCTAATCAGTCACTTTCAGTTTTCAGCTACTTTCTGGCGCGAATACTGGCGCGCATGTTTCTGAGTAACAAACCCAGAGCTTCCAGACTTAGACTCTAGAGCAGCACACTGAGGGGGCAGCAGACTTAAGCAACGAGCGTGGAAGCCCGCACGTTGCATCAACAATGCCGCTGCCCCAACCTGTTGCATAGGTTTTCTAGCTTGGTATCAGAGCCAGAGCGTAGGAGCAGCAGCAAAAGACGGGCGAACAGGTGCCAGACAACGCCGGCGGACCCCCATACGCGCCAGTGTAGGGGAAATGCTGCCGGATTTTCTCTGGCAGCATTGACCTGCCTGGTGGGGGCGTCAGATTTTTCCCCACGGCCACGGGGCTAGGGGAAATATTGCCGAAAGTTTTCGGCAGCGCTGACCCCCACGTGTGACACAAGGAGATGAGCGGCAGGCCGTGTCGGACACCTTTAGGTGTCAACGCACGCTGCAACGTCACCCCGGTGTAGTGAGTGGCACCAACACGCAGCAGCAATAGTCTACAGTAGCGGCAGCCACAGGCAACGGCAGCGAGCAGTGACACTAGTAGCCAACAGCAGTTGCATGGAGCAGCAGCAGCAGGCAGAAGGAGTAGGTCACAGGCAGAAGCAACAGCTCGCAGCAACCCGCAACAGCAGCAGCCCGCAGCAGCAGCTCGCAATAGTGGCAGCCCGCAGCAGCAGCCCGTAGCAGTAGCATGCAGCAACAGCGGCAAGCAACAGCTGCAGCAGCGTGCAGCAACAGCAGCAGGCTGCAGCGGCCACAGCAGCAAGCCGCAGCAGTAGCCAGCTGCAACAGTAGTAGTAGCGAGCAACTGCTGGTAGCAGCTAGCAGCGGCTACTACTGCTCGCAGCCCACAGTGAGCCAGCAACGAGCAGCAGCTTGCTACTGCCAACGAGCAGCAGCTTGCTGCCAAGGTGCAGCAGCCCACTACCAACGAGCAGCAGCCCACTTCTCATAGCAAACAGCGGGCAGCTGCCCACTGTGACAGAAGAAAGAGGAAAAAAGGAAAGAACAAGAGAAAAAAAATCCCCCACCCCACCAGCCTCGCCACCGCGGCTGCAGCAGCTGCCTTAGCTGTTGTAGCAGACACAATAGCCGCAGCAGCAGCAGCAGCTGCAAGAGCCGCAGCAGCAGCAGCGTCAACAGACACGGCCGTTGCATCAATAGTAGTAGCAGCTGCAACAAAAGCAACAGTAGTAGCAGTTGTAGCAGTAGTAGTAGCAGCAGCAGCAACAGTAGCACCAACAACAACATCAACAGTAGCTGCAGCAGCAGCCCCAACAACCACCACTGCTAACATCAGCATCCCGCTACTGACGTCATCAACTCACAAAACAAAAAGAAGGGGACAAAGGAAGGGAGAAGAAAACCTAAGGATGGGCAGGACGTCCACCGCCCTCAGCTGACATCACTATTGACGTCAGCAATACACCAAAAACGTTAAGGGGCATCAAACCATGTCTGGTAGCCCCACTAGGGAGGGGTCCTCCTCTGTTGGAGGGATCCCCAGCCCCCCTTTCTTGCTGCGGCTGAAGCAGTAGCAGTAGCTGTAACAACAACAGCAACAGCAACAACAGCAACAGCAGTAGCAGAGGAGCAATAGCAGCAGCACCAGTAGCACCAGCCGTACCAGGAGCAGCAGGAGCAGTAGGAGCAACAAAAGCAGCAAAAGCAGCAACAGCAGCAACAATAGCAGAAGCAACAGCACCACCAACAGCAACAGCAACAGTAGAAGCAGCAGCAGCGGTAGCAGCCCTCTGGCATCGTTGGCGTCAACCCTGACCCCCTCGCTGCTCTTCACCTACAACTCGCTACCTTGACGCAGCAACTTGCGACAGTACAGCCATTGGTCTCTCAAAGTGCCACCTGTGCGCCGCCATCCTTCATCCCTCCAGGACACGCTAGCCTTGTTGTTTCTGCTGCCACACACTACCTGGCGCAGTAGTATACTCAGTGCCAGCGGTAGACAGTAACCTGGGTCCTTGGGCCCACTCAGGGTGTCGGCCGTAGGCAAAATGAATTCGAGACGTTGCCGCCGCCGCTTCAGGCCGGCGAGCAGTTCCGGAGCTGGGACCTCAGCTTCCGGATCTGGGCACAAGGTTAGGGCCTATGGGCATTCTACATCCTACCGTATGACGCCACTCTGGTTGACCAGTTATATGACTTTGGTCGTGTCGCTCGTGCTCTAGTCTCTGTCGCCCCTCCGGCTTCCCGCCTCGCACTCGAGCCCTTCTTAGGCGACTTCACCGCTGGCACCACCCCATACCCTACAGCCGCGTGGCACGTCCTCACTCGTCCCCATCGCCTGACTAGCGAGGCTGAGACCAGCCGCCTGCTGCAAGAGTTCAACTCCCTACACATGGGGTAGACGAAGTCGGTCACCTTCTACTGGCAGCGGGCGGAGGACATCCTTCATGGCCTCGGGAACCTCTGCCCCACCCCCTCTGGCCGCACTCCTCACCATCAAGCGCGGTGCCACCAACGCGTACGCGGACGTCTTCGTCCACTACTCTCATGACATCCTCTCCACCATGGCGGCCCAGGGCATCCTCATGCCTTGGGCATACGAGCTCTACCTCCGAATTGAGGAAGCTCGTCTGGAGTCCTTCCTCTAGCGCACGGAGGCTCTCACCTCCCCTGCCATCGCCTCCGTGGCCATCGTCTCCCCCGTCGCAGCTACCTCACCGCCGTCAGGGAAGAAGAAGGGTTGGAACAAGAAAGGCATGGATCAGCAGCAGCAGCAGCGGCGGCCGTCGACCGAGTCCAGCGATGGAGGCTCGGTCTGCCACAACTGTGGCCAGCCCGGGCACAGGTGGCACACGTGCCCTCTACTGACAGACGAGGCGCGTCATCGCCACCATGCGTTGCCAGCGTGAGCGCCGTCTCGCCTCTGCCGCCATAGCTGTCGCCGACTCTAACACTTTGCCCTTGTCCAGCAGCTTCACCACTCCGGTTGCTTCGCTTGTCCAGCCCACACCAGTGCCGCCGTAGTCGGCGCCGGCATAGTCCTCCTCCTACCCGAGCTCTGGCGCTGTCACCCCGCACTCCGTCTACACTCCCAGGCCGTCCTCTTGTGAGCGTCAATTGGAGCACTTCATCGTGCTCTAGCTCGGCCTGCCTCGCCCTCCTCCCCAGGAAAATGCGAGTTGCATCACTTCTTGTTCTCCTCCTCAGCTCTACACGACTAAGACTGAGCTACGGCCGTGTCCCATTTCCTCATCTGTCTCGATGTCTCCCATGGCCTCCACTACCCCTTCCCATGACGACGTTGCATGGCTTGACAATTGGCAGTCTTGGTTCACACCTCCTTCCACCGCATCCGCGTCCCTTGCTTGCTGCCATGTGACGGTTAGCGATCTGGCGACCTTAGTCCA
The DNA here is from genome assembly GCA_023375785.1 of Penium margaritaceum. NCBI lineage: Eukaryota > Viridiplantae > Streptophyta > Zygnematophyceae > Desmidiales > Peniaceae > Penium > Penium margaritaceum. The sequence goes on from SZWC01008230.1 coordinate 112,148, forward strand.
GGACCCTGCCGAGACCTGGATCATCGACTCCGGGGCCACACATCACATGACGGCCTCTCATGAGGCCTTTAGTATGCTCGGTCCTATAGGCGATGTCTCTGGTGTCCGGATAGGCTCCGGAAAGGTGTTTCCTGTCTGTGGTGTTGGCGTCGTTTGTTTCCGTGGTCCTTCCGGTGACGTCTTTCTGACCGATGTCCTCTTCGTCCCTGGTCTCGAGCTCAGCCTCCTGTCCGTCACTGCCCTTAATCGCATGAGCATGGATGTTGTGCACTCGCATGGTATTAGCACTGTGTCGTTCCGTCCGTGTGGTCTTATCGTACTGCACGCCACCGGCTATGGCAACCTGTGGCATGTACCTCACCTCTCCTCCTCTCCTTCTGTCTCCTCCCTGTAGGCCGCCATAGGCCATGTGTGTGTCACCAGTATGATTTCTCCCCAGTACACGCGCCTCTTGCACCGTCGCCTCTACCACGTCCACTCTGCCACCATAGCCAGCATGCTCCGCACCCAGCCGGCCAAGGGCCTTGACCCGGAGACTTTCCCCCTCCCGTGTCCCACTGAGTGCATTGATTGCGCTCAAGGGCATATGCACCGGTCCACGTACCCTTTGTCTTCCTCCCGTACGTCCGCCCCTCTCGACCTTGTCCATTCCGATGTCATAGACCCTCTCCCCACCGAGTCTGTCAGTGAGCATGGCCGATATGTCCTCACCCTCACTGACTGCTATTCTCGCTACCGCTGGGTCTTCTACCTTCGACAAAAGAGCGATGTCGCCCGAGCAATCCGGGACTGACTTGCCCTTGCGGAGCGCGAATGTGGCCGCTCTCTTCGCCGTTTTTTCTCCGATTGCGGTGGTGATTATAGGGGTGAGGCCACGACCTTTCTCGCCCTCCACGGGATCCACCTTGAGACATCCGCACCCTACACGCCCGCAGAGAATGATGTCTCCAAACGGTGGAACCGTACCATGGCTGACGCCGTCCGCACCATGCGGGTCGATTCCGGTCTCTCTGATGGCTTCTACTTTGAAGCCATGGCCTACATGACCTGGGGCTGGAACCGGATTCCCCACAGTCCCCTTCCCCGCCAGTCCACGCCGTACCAGCATTGGTGCGGTCAGCGAGCTGACCTCCGCCCGACTCGCGTCTTGGGCTGCGTGGCCATTGTGTGGCTGCCCGCCCCGTAGCAGGGCGGCAAGCTCGCCCCCCGCGGACGTTCCTGCACCTTCTTCGGTGTCTCTCGTCAGTCAAAGGCCTGGCGCTTCTAGGATCCCTCCCGACACTGTATCGTCGAGTCCAGGCATGCCCTCTTGTTCGAGGACCAATTTCCTCGTGACCTCATTCGCTCCGGCTCGTCCGTGTCTATCCCGTCGCATGGGGGAGTGGTGAGTCCGTCCTCCGTCCTGTCGCTTCCGGGTGACACATCCCCCAGTCCCTCTGAGTCGGCAGCCCTAGTCGCGCCTGTTGGTCCCTCCGGGCCAGCAACCCCTATCGCGTCTGCTGGTCCCTCCGGGCCAGCAGCCCCAGTCGCGTTTGCTGGTCCCTCCGGGCCAGCAGCCCCTATGGCGTCCGCTCGTCCCTCCGGGCCGGCAGCCCCAGTCGTGTCCCCTGGTCCCTGTGAGCTGGCAATCCCAGTCGCGTCCAGTGGTTCTTCCGGGCCAGCAGCCCCAGTCGCGTCTGCTGGATCCTCCGAGCCAGCAGTCCTAGTCGCGTCCGCTGGTCCCTCCGGGCCGGCAGCCCCGGTCGTGTCCACTTGTCCCTTTGAGCCGGCAACCCCAATCTAGTCCCCTGGTCCCTCCGGGCTGGCAGCCCCAGTCGTGTCCACTGGTCCCTCTGAGCCGGCAGCCCCAGTCGCGTCCGTTGGTCCCTCTGGGCCAGCAGCCCTCGTCGTGTTCGCTGGTCCCTTCGGGCCGGCTGCCCCAGTTGCGTCCACTGGCCCCTCCGAGCTAGCAGCTCCAGTCGCGCCCGCTGGCCCCTCCGGGCCAGCAACCCCGTTCACCTCGATTGGCACGTGCCATTGCCTGCTCTACCACGCTACATACCTGGCCCAGGCGGCAGCCTCCGACCCAGACCGTCGGTGAGAGCGCAGACTATCGGACCGCGCTCCGTGGCGCCCCGACCCCCCGTGGCCCCATGTGTCTCCTCCACTCCCACGATCGTGAGTGGGGACCCTGGCACCAAGGCCCTCAGCTTGACCACCTCAATTATCATTGCAGACCTTCACCCGAGCTCCGCACTGGGCTACGCCATGCTTCATCACGAGCATTGGCAATCTGTCGTGGCTACACTTGCGGGCATCCCACCTGGGGTTCGAGATGCACACGCTCTCTGAGTCCGCTCCACAGCACGCCCGGAGGACCCAGCCATCCTACGCGAGGCACGAGCCTCTATTGAGGCTGCACACTGGGACACTACGTGCGCCGAGGAGCTCGCCACTATCCGACAGCACCATGTGTACGACCTCATCGACCTTCCTCCAGGTCGGAAGGCCATCGACGCCAAGAGGGTATTTCCACGCAAGTGGAAGCCCGACGGGTCCTTCGACAAGTACAAGGCCCGCCTTACAGCCAAGGGATTTGCCCAGATTCCGGGGGTCGACTACGGCCAGATCTTTGCCCCAGTTGGCCGGTTCTCCACTAGCCGGACACTCTCCAGCCTTGTCGCTCAGCATGGGTGGGAGCTGCATCAGATGGATGTAAGCAACGCTTTTCTCCATGGTTCACTGGAGGGTGAGGAGATCTACATGGTGTAGCCCCCAGGCTTCGACGATGGCACTGAGAGAGTCTGGCAACTACGTAAGGCCCTCTATGGCCTAAAGCAGTCGCTTCGATGCTGGAACCCAGAAATCAGTAGCACCCTCCTTCGTGGCGGCCTCCAGCGTAGCACCGCTGACAATGCACTGTTTGTCAGTCCGCGAGGCCAGACTTTCACCGCTGTTCTGATTTACGTCGATGATCTCCTCATCGCGTCGCCAGACACGACTGCCATCCAGCGTGACAAGGACTTGCTGCATGCCGCCTACCAGATGAAGGATTTTGGATCTGCTAGAGTCTTCCTGGGCATGGAGCTCGAGCATGATCGCTCCCAAGGCGTCCTTGACATCCACCAGGCCGCCTATGTGCAGACGCTGTCCACCCGCTTTGCGGACCTACCACTCGTGCCGAGCGCATCCTCACCATGTCACCCGACGGCCAGGTGAAGCTGAAGAGTACCGACCCAGCCATCGTGGGGGAGCCAGTTGACGTGACCACGTACCTGCGAGTCATCGGGTCACTGATGTTCCTGGCGACGACGACGCGCCCAGACATCGCGTTCGCCATCAACCTCTTGGCCTAGTTCTCTCAGGAGCTGCGTCACCTCCACTACGAGGCCGCAATCCGAGTACTACGCTATGTGGTCTCGACTCCTCCGCGAGGTCTCATATTCCGCCGTCAGCCGTCTGTGGTTGCGGTGGGATACACCGACAGTGATTGGGCTGGCAGTCCGGACGGTAAGAGTCGCACTGGCTGGATCTTTCTGAGTGGCGGCACAGCTGTGTCATGGCGCAGTGGCAAGCAGGGGTGCATTGCACGCAACACTGTTGAGGTTGAGTACGTTGCTCTTGGCTCAGGCGCATGTGAGAGTGTGTGGTTGCGTCATCTGTTGTCCGAGTTGCGTCAATCTGTCACATCCATCACGTTGCATTGTGACAATGAGATTGCCATGGCCATCGCCGACAATGACGACGTGCATCACACACGCACAAAGAACATCAACGATGAGTATCACTATGTGCGTTCGTTGTTGCATGACGGCATCATTAGCATCGTGTGGGTTGAGACAGCACTGCAGTTGGCTGACTTCTTGACCGAGGCACTGATGCGCGACTCTTTCAAGAAGGCTGTGAGTTCAGTCGGTATGCATCCGTGAGTGACTCTCTCTGTCCCTGCTTGTGTTTCTGCTTGGCCTGGGGGAGTTTGGTCGTTGACTGTGTCTCTGCCCGCACATGTGCACTACGCCTGTGAGTCATGGGGGAGTGTTGGTATTCGTGCATCTCTCATTGTACTCTGACGTTTCCTCCCGGCTTGTGTACATCGGCGTGCAGATGACTGACGGCAAGACTTGAAGCTGCTGTAGTGTCGCTCGGTGGAATCGACGCACGCTGAGGCCCACTCACCATTCGCTGGAGCCTCCTCCCACTGGCGATGCGCTTAGCTCCATCGGCAGGCCTCCTCAGCGGTCGGGCCGTCGGCGGTCACTGCCACTACAAATGTTGTCTGCATGCACCTAGCGCTGTGTCTGGTTGTGGCATTGCGTCTGCAGCATCATGCGGTGCCTACGGTCCATGTCTCCTGCTGTATCGCCCTTTTTGGTATCGCTAACTGTCGTAGGCACTGCCTGGGTTCGGGCAGCCATAACTCCTTGTTGCTATTTTTCTAGCTGATTTTGACTGCACGACTGCGTTTACATCGTTATTGTTATGGTCTGGTCCAGTTTCCAGGCAAAACAGACGACGCCCGGGTGTTGGGCTGTCGAGCGTCTGGCAAGGCTCACCGAGAAAACCCTGCCTGTCAGAAAATATGTCTAGGACTATTTTCTGATTGGCTGGTTAGCTGAGTACCAAGTTCTACACTACTGGGGGGAGCTAGAACTTGGCGGGGTTTCCCGTTGATGCTCATTCTTCATTCCTTATCAGTCACTTTCAGTTTTCAGCTGCTTTCTGACGCTAACACTGGCGCGCACGTTTCTGAGTAACAAACCCAGAGCTTCCAGACTTAAGACTCTAGAGCAGCAGACTGAGGGGGCAGCAGACTTGAAGCAACGAGCGTGGAAGCCTGCACGCTGCATCAACAATGTTGTTGCCCCAACCTGCTACCTAGGTTTTCTAGCCTAGGTTTCTCCAAGTGGTACCGGTGCGTCGTCCGGTGGTGGACTACCAGCTTGGAGCTGGCCGACGACCGTCTTAGAGCTCTGGACGCTGTCTGGGACCTCTTGCAGTTTTTCTGCCGCATGTAGGAGTTTAATAGTGGACTGGTAGTGGGTCCCATTTGCATGTTTTTGCATTGTGTGTCCAGCGTTTGATTACGGATGCATGCATGTGACTAGTCGCAGCGTCCGGCTAGTGATTTTGCACGTCTAGGTGCAGACGGCGAAGCGGTCCGACATATGTGGGTTGAGTTACGGCCAAAACAATGGTTTTGGGCCCAGTTTTTGGACAGACCTTGTGCTTCCGTGTGCGACATCCACCACGCGCCACAGCAGGTAGTTATGGCATGGACGTGCCATTTGTCATTTCTTTCTACAAATGCAATTGAAGCATTCTGACACTTTGCCTTGTGTCTCCTAGCCAAATCCTTGCCGTTGTGTGTACGACTTGTGACTGTCGTCACCATCCGACCAGGCACTGCCGCATAGTCACCACCCGACAAGGCACCTTCACCTAGTCAACGGCTGCATCGGGAGAAGGCTCCTACGCATATTCTCAGCTCCATTATAAAAGATGCAAGAAGCAAGACATCTGCCATTGTTGCCCTTCCTGATTGATTCCACCCACATACAGAAGATAGCAAATCTGAGGTTTCTCCTCACAGAACAAGCCACCTCCAACTTCTTGTACGCGTGTCCTTGCAAAATTGCACTTAGGATGCGGTGAACTTTGACATCCAATCACTCACTTTCACTCCACCGACAACGGTCCACCTTAGACAACCAACCTCCACATGAACAAGGTGTGTTGGCCTTTCCTTACGCCTGCATTGACTCCCGATGAGACAGAGGGGGGTTGCAAGGCGTTTGTGCAGACATGGCCCTGTACCCCCTACCAGATCATGTCAGGGTTGAGAGAGGTTTCTCTCTCACGGGGCTTCAGCCAGTCCCACGTTTGCTCCGACTTTCCCCGCACCGGAGCAAGCGTCAGAGAGACAACCAGCCTTTCTCATGACTCGAGGCGCAAGCCAGACATTCTGCTCCCAGACTGCTTCGACACCGCAGCTTGTCTCCCCCTATGATAAGGCAGACAGTTTGTCCTCACTTGCAACTTCTCTGCAGCTCTGCTCTACCCGCGTTCCCTGATGACTTGAGAGAGCATCGTCACAGAGCAGCACGCGCAGGTGAGGAGACTGATGCCCCTCCCTGCCTTGCCCCACGTGCAAACTGTGCCAACACTTTCCTTCCACCCTCTCCCTCTCCCCTTCATCCTTCTTCTCCTCTTTCCTCCGGTCGTCCTCCTCCATGCCTTACGAGGTGGATGAGGGCCACAAGCTGCCATCGCCAACATTGGCCGGTGAGCCTCGTGGCACAACCGGGGACGCCCCCGTGCCCCCGCCGCCTCGGGGCGCAGGGCGCACAGAGGGCGAGGGCTCGCCTCTTGCGGGTTGCAATAGGGCATCGACGAGGAAGTGGTCGTCCGCGTTGTGCTGGATGGCCGCACGGAACTCGTCGAAGCTGAGGCGGCCGTCGCAGTTGGCGTCCATTCGGTCGAAGAACTCGTCTAGAATCCCGGGCTCCAGAATGTCGGGGGGGAGGAACTCCTGTGGAAGCGCCTGGGCTCACGGAGAATTGAATGAAACACACAAGGAGGGACTGAAGGCCGATGGAAAGAAGACGGAGCAAGGTGACTTCGAAGGCATCCCTCTGTGCTTCCTCCAGGAAGCCAGAGGGATCAGCCGCTGGGTTGACAAGGAGAAAAAGGTCAGTGGGGGGAGACCACGGCATGCATGCCACATGCATGCACAACCGCAAGCAGAAGCCATGGCATCATTGCAACATCACTTTCAGGCTACTAGCATCACTTGCGTTTCACAAACTGCACAAGTCTAGACAGAACAGCACAGTACCTATTCAAGGCTGCGATGCCGCACTGTGGCCCGCCTTACCCATGGCAGATGATATGGGACAGTGACAGGGCACCACAATGGTACTGATACAGCTGCAGCACACAGCAGGACACTTCAGAAAACAATGAAAAACAGACGGAGACAAAGTGAGAAAGGGGAGGAGAGAA
>SZWC01008231.1:3077-14185 GCA_023375785.1 Penium margaritaceum
GAGTTCACCGCACTCGTGGAGGAAGCCGAAAGCTTCACTGAGGGCGATGGGACTCAGACGTTCAAGTACCCAAGGTGCATGCTGCTGGAGTACTTGCGTGATGGTCTCGCCAGCGAGAAGCTGAAGGACAAGACCACCACAACAGCCACTGGCCAAGCTTGGACAAGCTGGAGGGCGTTGCGCGACTACATGAGCGAAGTGTATTCGGCGAACCCGAAGCACTACTCTGATGCAAGGCCGAACGCGCGTGCACATCAGGGGCGCGACATGCGCGTGGACGCTGCAGGGGCTGGTGGGTCAGCCGGACAACGAGGCGGGGCCAAGGGCAAGCAGCCTACAAACCCTCCAGCCAAGAAGGCTAGTGGACACAAGGGTCCCCACAACAAGCGCAGCCGCGAGAATGATGAGCTGCAGGCGGCGCGTGAGCGTCGCAACGTATCCTTCCGCGAAGGGCTCTGCCACAACTGCATGCAGCCGGGCCACTTTAGGGCTCAGTGCCCTGAGGCTGCTGGTGGTGGGCAAGAGGCCGCGGCACTAGCTGCAACAGCAGCACCTCGTGGGGATGGTGCAGCAGGAGGCCGCGGACAAGGCCGTGGACAGGGTCGTGGTCGCGGCAATGGGCCCGGGCGTGGTAACGGACAGGGCCCTGGGGCGGGTTTTCCCCACCCCTGAGTGACGTCAGTGGGGACCACTCAGGGTAAAACTGGATCACGAGTGTGAGTTCATGTTTTCAGACGAGGATGTTAAACAATTTGAGTTTTTGACGAGTTCAAATTTCTCTGTTGTTTTCTCCCCTCTCATTGAACCTCATTCTGCACTTGCTGATCGACATTGCCCACTAAATCTTGCATCACCATAGGAGATGCATGACCGAACCTGCTTAGTGGTGGCGACACCAACCACTGTGCAAGAGTTGTGTAACACAGTGATTGAGGCAAACGCCCTCAAAGCGATGAGTTCAATCACTTTCGCTGTACCTTTAGTCGACGATTTCGACCCAGTAAAATTTAAAGACTGGAAGGTGCTGGCCGAATTCACACGTGCCCACAAGATGTGGACTCGAGTGGGTGAATCATGGGAGTTGCGACGCCCGTCGTACAGATTCCGTGTTTATCACAAACTCGGCTTACCGTCGTCGAGTCTGTTCACTCGGAAGAGTGGAGGCAANAGTGATTGAGGCAAACGCCCTCAAAGCGATGAGTTCAATCACTTTCGCTGTACCTTTAGTCGACGATTTCGACCCAGTAAAATTTAAAGACTGGAAGGTGCTGGCCGAATTCACACGTGCCCACAAGATGTGGACTTGAGTGGGTGAATCATGGGAGTTGCGACGCCCGTCGTACAGATTCCGTGTTTATCACAAACTCGGCTTACCGTCGTCGAGTCTGTTCACTCGGAAGAGTGGAGCTAACATGACGATGCAGTTCAAAGGACACCTAGCTGGTGCTCCCGTGAACGTACTAGCTGACACTGGAGGGGACGACTCTTGTTAGTCTTGGCTTTACCAGACAGGTTGGCCTGAAGTACGAGCCATCGAATGGCGTAGTTGTTGTCGGTGATAACCGTACGGTACCCATGATCGGTACTTGCAAAGCAAAAATTTGTATTCAAGGGTACACACAGAGTGTCACGTTTAAGGTACTCAACCTTCTTGACCCGTTCGACGTGGTGCTAGGCGATCCCTGGCTCCGTGAGAACAAGGCTCTAATGTGCTTTGAATCAAAGCGTCTAATCCTCCGAAAAGGACAACGCCGCTTTACGTTGATTCCGAGTACGGAATTATCACCGACCCGACTCAAAGTCCATGCGAGCTTGTCTGCAATGCAGGTCAAGAGACGTATTCGACAAGGTTGTCGATACTTCTTGGCTCAGCTGCAGAAAGTGGAGGACGACATGACGGAAGACACGCCACAAGAGATCAGATCTCTATTGGCGGAGTTCTCGGATGTATTCCAAGACCCACCGGCTGGGCTTCCTCCAGAAAGACACATGGGCCACACGATTCCGCTGCAACCGGAGGCGACTCCTCCGTTCAGACCCATGTATCGCCTTAGTCCAGCAGAAAGGCAAGAGGTCGAACGCCAAATCAAAGAGTACCTTGCAAAAGGATGGATCGAGCGAAGTAGCTCACCGTACGGTGCGCCGATCCTTTTTGTGAACAAAAAGGATGGTGGTTTATGCATGTGCGTAGATTACCGGGCGTTGAACAAGCTGACGGTGAAAAATCGATTCCCCTTGCCACGGATTGAGGACCTTTTTTACCAACTCCAAGGCGCAAAAGTATTTTCATCCTTGGATTTGTCTCAAGGGTACCATCAAATCCGCATCACGGAAGATGATATACCCAAAACCGCGTTTCGAACGCACATGGGACACTATCAGTTTCGAGTGTTATGCTTCGGGCTTACAAATGCCCCGGCAACCTTTCAAGGAGAAATGAACCGAACGTTCTCCAAGCAACTCGGACAGTTTGTCTTGGTTTACCTGGATGACATCCTGGTATTCTCCAAATCAATGGAAGAGCACATAGAATATCTGCGCGAAGTTCTCGCGATCCTTCAGGAACAGAAGTTCTATGCGAAAGTGAGCAAGTGCAAGTTTGCACAAGATGAGCTCGAATACCTTGGACACATCGTCGGCAAGGACGGTATCCGCGTCGACCCACAAAAAGTCCAAGCCGTTGTGGACTGGCCACGCCCCGAAAATGTTGGGCAGATTTGGTCTTTCCTCGGCCTTGCAAACTACTTTCGACGGTTTATGCAGGGGTATTCGACCCTGGTAGCACCGCTAACCAGGCTCACGCGAAAAGACGTGCGTTGGGAATGGACATCTGATTGCGAGAACGCTTTTCTCAAAGTCAAAGAGCTTCTCTCCAAGGCGCCCGTCCTAGCTCTTCCGTATCCATCGCAACCGTGGGAGGTTCGATGTGATGCATCGGTAGTTGGACTCGGAGCCGTCCTCATGCAGAACGGTCACCCAGTCGCGTATGAGAGCCGGAAGCTCATAGCCGCGGAAACGCGGTACACGACTGGGGATCAAGAGCTCCTTGCGGTAGTACACGCTTTCAAGATGTGGCGTTGCTACCTTGAGGGTGCTGAAGGGGGTGTGATGGTCGTGACCGACCATAATCCATTGGTGTTTTTCCAAACGCAACCGAACCTGTCAAGACGACAGGCGCGTTGGAGCAAATACCTGAGTCGATTCTTGTTCACATGGGAATATCGGCCAAGACGCATCAACGTGGCCGATCCACTAAGTCGACAGCCTGTGGAAATAAAAGCAACCACCGAGATCAGTGGGTGTTTTATGGCCATTGCAATAGCAACCGTACCACCACCGGATCCCCCTGCACCTCTGCGTCAACCACCACGAGAGATTATCCATTACAACGGTTTTGTAAACAGGATCCGGATGGGATACTGTTTGGATTCTTGGTTTCAAGACTCTCGAAATGTGGACAAGTATGGCTTGGTGGAGGCCGCAGGAATCTTCTGGCACAGAGAACAAGTTGTTGTGCCAAACTCGAGAGACCTTCGAGCAAAGGTTATCTCCCAGTTCCACGACCCGCCGGTCGCAGGTCATGTGGGACCCCGAAAGACTGGACAGGCACTCTCGGACCACTATTGGTGGCCAGGATGGAGTGTCGATGTCCGTAAGTATTGCATGACATGCGACCCATGTCTTCGGAATAAGGCTAGTAACAAGAAGCCTGCGGGACTCCTCCAACAGCTTCCCATTCCTGGGACTCCATGGGAGTGCGTCAGCATGGACTTCATTACTGGTCTTCCGGACACGGCCCGTGGCCACGATGCAATACTAGTGGTTGTGGATCTTTTGACGAAGATGACACATTTCATTCCTACAACCACTGACGTGAACGTAGAGGAGACCGCTCGTCTCTTCTTTGAGGGTGTCGTAAAGTACCACGGGTTGCCGTTGCGCATTATCTCCGATCGAGACCGAAAATTTGCTAGTAAGTTCTGGCAAAAGATGCACGAGTACTTCGGCAGCGAGTCGCAAATGTCGACAGCGTTTCACCCTCAAACGGATGGACAAACAGAGCGCATGAATCGCACTCTGGAGCAGATGCTCCGCATGTACGTGGACCCTGCCATGCATGATTGGGACGAATTCCTAGCACCGGCAGAGTTTGCGGTGAACAACTCAGTGAACGAGTCCACACAGTTCACGCCGTTCGTGTTGAACAGTGGTCGGCATCCAGTGGTACCCTCTTCATTGGTGAAGAGTGGGAGTACAGGAGGGCAGGCTCCTTCTGCTCAAGCCTCTGCCGAGCGCATCGACTCCTTGTTACAGGAGGCGAAGGGTCACCTTCAAGCAGCTCAGCAGCGACAAAAGACATATGCCGACAAAGGTCGCCGGGAGGTGTTGTTTGACATCGGTGACAAAGTGCTTCTTAGCACTAAAAACCTTCGGTTGAAGTCGCCAGGGGCAAGAAAACTTCTACCGAAATGGATTGGGCCGTTTCCCATTGTGGCACGCATCGGGCCAGTGGCATACCGATTGCTACTTCCGCCGAGTATGAAGATACATGATGTGTTTCATGTGAGCCTGCTAGCTCCATACACGGCAGAAGGAACCGTTCAGCCACCGCCAGCAGTCCTGGCTGCCGACGGCCAATACGAGGTCCTTCGCCTACTCCAGCACCGAGAGCGTACTCTTCGGTCGCGCGTTGTCAGGGAGTACCTCGTTCATTGGGCCGGTTGTGGACCTGAACATAATTCATGGGAGCCCGAATCTCGGTTGCCCACAGGGGTGGTCAACGAGTACTGGAGCGAGCTTGCAGCTCGCACAGATCGACGCGTGGCAGGAGGTACCACCTNCAAGTGCCATGCACGTGTTCATGTTTAGCTGGTGATTGAAATTATTAATTTTCTTTCACAATGTTGACAACTCACTACCTGGCATTCTCACTTGTTGGTCATGAACCGGGACGGTTCATAATAAGTGGGGAGGAATGTAGCGGGAGGGCCAGTTCGGCCCTCCCACCTCGCGATAGCGAGGGGATGGCTACAAGCCACCCCTCGCTATCGCGAGGGCTGGCCGGTGGCCAGCCACCCGCTGGCTACCGCCCAGCCGGCGGCCGACCGGCTGGGTGGCCGGCGGCCGGTCAAGTGGCCGGCCGGCCACCCGCCGGCGAGCCATCGGCCGCCGATCGAGCTGGAGGCTCGATCGGCGGCCAAGAGGCCACGAGGGCCTCGAGGGCGAGGCCTCGTGGCCTCGTGCCCTCGCCCCCCCTCGCCCTCCTTGCAAACGAGCAAGAGAGGACGAGGGATAGGGGGAGCGAGGGTGAGGCAAAATCTACTGGCGCGAAATCGCCAGCGTGCCTCGCACGCGACGATTTCGCGCCAGTACGACAAAACAAAACTCGAAGTTCGTTTATGACGAACTTCGACGTAAAACAAACGGAATAACTCGTGCGAACACACGAGTTCGAGGTAAAGACCCCCGGTTTAGGTCCCAAAACCAGGGGTTTGGTTAAAAAACGGAAATGGGCCTCCGGAGACTCGAAATATTCGAGTCTCCCTGCTCAGGGTCGTTGATGACGATTGCCCCTCAGTCTCGCGAAGGGGGAAAACCCCTGACGCGGACTGAGAACGCCATTCTGCGAACTCCGACGACGACTTTAAAGCAGGAGCTGGAGACACGGCCGTTACAAACACACATACAAAGGTATGAACGATCAAAATGTGATCATAACGTAGTTTGCAAATGTCTAAATGTTTCACGGAAAACTCCTTGTAAGATAGTTATTGGAACATGTTTGTGCACTTGCAACTTATATATTTTAAGATGTTAAAATTTATACTTCCCCACATCATAGAGGAGTCACAAAGTGGAGAAGAATTTTACCATATCTTCCTTCAAATCATCAAACACTTTAACAAACATCTCTATCATGGCCGTACATGCACCACCTTCACTTACGTCATTGTTGAAGTTTGAAAACAGGCGTCCAAAGCTCGTTTAAGCGGTTTGCTCCACGTGACTCAGAGGAAATTTGTCATCAATGAGTGATATAGGAATAATTCAATGTTTTAATTCTCTGGAGGCCCAATTTATTCTTACCTTGGCCCCTCATTCCGAGTGAGAAATGCAGTGGTATTTGTTCAAAATCCTGAGTTGGTACAAATTTTTGTAAAGGATGGTCAAATTTTGTAACAATAGAACTTGAGTTTCATTTTTCACGTGACAACGTGAGATCGTTGTGTGCGAGGCACGCCCGGTGATTCCTCGTTGGCACTAAATTTTTGTCTTGTACCTCACACCCTCGCTCTCCATGCCTCGCCTTGATTACTTGAGGAGGCAAGGAGGAGAGACCGAGGACGAAGGCTTAAGGCTAGAGGAATCCGCCCATGAGGTCGTGCACCCTCCTGCCCGCTAATCGAGCCACCATTTCTATCGATAGCTCTTGGGTCGTCGACGGGTGGCTAGCCACACGTCAATTAACCAGCCGTCGACCACCCAGGTGGCAGGCCGCCGGTTCGCTGGTAGAAGAAAGTGGCTGGCCACCGACCAACCCTTGGAATATTGGAAGGGTTGGTCTGTGGCTCGTGACCACCCCGTCGTCATCGCGAGGTGGGAGGGCCAAACCAGCCCTCCCGTTATATTCCTCCCCACGTATTATGAAACGTCCCAGTTCCTGAACAACAAGTGAAAGCGCCTTTTACTTAGTCATGAACATTATGAAAGAAAACTACCAATGAAAATCAGAAGCTAAACATGAACCCGTGCATGGTACCATGATCTGAGATGTGGTGCTTTTTAGATCATCTAGTAGCCTGTCCCCTTTAGGTTAGAGCGTCCATGTGACAACCATGTTGGGCGTCCCTTACCCCCTGTGCAGGACGTGCATGAGTGCCACCTTACAAGAATTCTTTTCACCTTTATCGCATTCAGGTGGAGCCCCCTAACATGCAACAATCTGTGCAAATTACCTCCTCGCTTGAATATGCATTGAACACCCCTATGGGAAACCAAGGTTTGGGCTCCCATGAGTTGTGTTCTGGTCCACACACAACAAAATTAATGCAAAATTCCCTGACAACCCCCGACATGAGTTTATGCTCTTGATTCTACAAAAGAAAAAGAACCTTGTACTGGCCATCATTACCAAGGAATGTCCATGGTGGCTGAATAGTTCCTTCTGCCATGTATGGAGTCACCACGCTCAGAGGAAATATGTTATGTATCTTCATACTCAAAAGAAGAAGTAATCGATATTATTAAGACCTGATGCCAGAAACAATGGGAAATAGTCCAATCCACGTCCGTATAAGTTTTTGTGCCCCTAGCAACTTTAGCCCAAGACTCTTTTCTAAGAAGCACTTATTTACCAATGTAAAACAAGACCTCACCACAAATTTTGTCGCCATATGCCTTTTTTCATTACGAAGCAGCTTGAAGGTGACCCATTAACACATGTTAGAAGGAGTCTATACAGTAAGCAAAGGCTTGTACAAAAGACACAGGTCCTCCTAGACACCCAATTTTCACCTATGAAGAGGGTAGCACTGGATGCCAACTGTTATTCAATACAGACGGTGTGAACTATGTAGACTCGTTCACCAAGTTATTCACTACAAACTGTGTCAATGCCATGAATTTTTCCTACTCATTCATGCCGAGGTCCACAAACATATATAACATTTGTTTGAGAATGCGGTTCATGTGCTCTGTTTCTTCGTCAATTCTAGGGTGAAACTGTGTCAACATTTGTGACTCACTTTCAAAATACTCGTGCATCTTTTCCTAGACCTCATTTTCAATGTTTCTATGTTGACCGGAGATAGTGCGCAATGGCATGTTATGGTCCTTCACGACACCCTGAAAGAATAGGCAAATGGTCTTCTTTGCGTTCATATCAATGGTTGTAGTAATGAAGTACGTCATCTTTGTCAAAGGATCCACAATCGCTAGTATTTCAATGTGGATACAGTCCAGGTCTTAAATTTGAGTAATGAAATCCATGCTGACCCACTCCCATGGAGTTCTTGGAATGGGAAGCTGTTGGAGGAGTGAAGTAGGCCTTTTTTTACTAGCCTTAGTCCAAATACATGGGTCGCATGTCTTGCCATACTTATGGAAATCGTCACTCTATCCTGGCCACCAATTGTGGTATGAGAGTGCTTGTTTAGTCTTTTGTGGTCTCAAAGGACTTGCGAGCGACAAGTCATTGAATTTAGAGGTAATCTTTGCTCTCTCCTAAATCTGACACAACTTGTTCTTTGTGCACAAAGATTCCTACGACCTCCAACAATCCGTACTATTGTAGAATTTAAGAGCCTTGAATCCAAGAATCCACATAGTATCCCATATGAATCTGTTGACAAAATGGTTGTAGTGGATATTCTCTTGATGTAGTTGCCGCAGAGGTGTAGGGGGCTCTTGTGTTTGCATTATTGTTGTCGCAATAAAACACCTACCGAACTCAGGAATTACATTAATTCCCATAGTCTTTCATCTTAATGGATCGGCCACATTGATGCATTTTAGCGAATATTTCTATGTGTACGAGAATTGACTCAAGTATTTGCTAGATTCCGCCTGTCGTCTTGACAAGTTCGGTTGCGTTTGGAAAAACTCGAATGGGTTATGGTCGGTGAGGACCATCACATACCCTTGAGCACCCTTGAGGTAGAAACGCCACATGTTCATAGTGTGTACGATTGTAAGGATATCTTGATTCTCAGTCGTGTATCGCGTTTCCGTATGGATGAGCTTCTGCCTCTTGTATGCCACTTCAAAGCCTGTTCTAAATTTTTATGTCCTTCTAGACTCTGAAGTTGTTTCTATCATTTCCATTATAATGAAGGTTAACTTATGATGAATGCACAATTTTTCTTACTACTTTGACCATTACCTCTTTCTTTTAGAAAACTTTCTTGTATTTGAATGAAATATTCAAATTGTCTTCACCTTAAATGTTGTGGGGATACTTCATGCTTGAATGAATTTTGATTTTTTTTAGGATTTCAAATACTTTTTAAGAGCTTAATCAGACGATTTATTATCGTCAACCTTCGACGAAGATTGCCATGAATCACATCATCCGCGTTTAGCACACAAATCAGGTCCTTGTTTCATGTTTCCTTTCATGGTCTCTTATCATTTCCACACTTCAAACATTTTTTCTCTTGTTGTAATTAAAGGATAATGTGAGGGTTGGTTGAAGCTTTTGAATTTCTCTTCATGATACACCAGTATTTCTTGAAGGACCATCAGTGGTGAATGTTATGAACATGATTGTCTTTGGGCAGATTCTCTTGACGTATATTTTTATTTGTGTAACCTATTTTTCCGTAAGATCTGTGTTTTCCCTTCGCTTGAAGATATCTTGATGGACAGATCCTCGACCAATGCCGTGATGACCCTGCACACATCCTGAGGCAACGGCACATCAACACATGCGAAAACGAGAGAGAGCGAGTTGAAGCAGCTCAATGTGTTGAGTGTGCTCAGTGTGCTGCCGTTGTGTAGGCAGCGTGATTCATCAGCGACTACGAGCCCGGCATTCGGGGCAAACGAAGGAAATGGCAACAGGAGTTTTGAGAGAAAAGAAACATGGTGAGAAAATTCGGGGAAAAAGATATCTGACATGCAAATATCAACATGGGAGAGGGACATGAAGGGACAGAACCAGGGGAAGGACGCAGGTCGAAGTTGGAAGAGGGATCGAAGGCGGGCGTAAGGGAGAAAGAGCTAGCAGAAGGAGCTCCGAGAGACAGATATGGTGAGGGAAAACTGAGAACGTTCGGTTGGAGATATGGAGAGAGAAAACCACAAAAGCTGAGAAACAGGAGAGAAGGGAGACGTCAAGGGATGAACACAGAACTTTGGATGAGGGAGACTGCTGGGAAAATCGGGCTCAAGGGAGCGTAATCGAGATGCACTGCATCGCAATTCCCTAGCGAGGATGTAGGACAGGTCAGCGGAACATCGGTGAGGGGTCCGAGAACTGTTGCGAATGCGACAAATGTGACGGTGGCACGCTACCATTGCCGACCCATGAAACAAAAGTCGACTAAAATGTCATTGAACCTAGAAACAGTAGGCTCGATTTGAGGTTATGAAAAGAATTTGAAAAAACAACAAAGGTAGTTTTGCACCTGCGATAAACGGTAATCACAGAAATCATCCCGCGCTGCAAACAGGGTAGAAACCATCCAGCGATTGCAACCAATGACGTTCTAGGCCCGCAGAAACAATCCTAAATCCCAAAGCGACTCTTCTTTCGTTGACAAGAAGCAACACCAATTTTCATCCAAAAGCAAGCATGGCTTGAAATTGGAAGCATCACGCACCAGCACAAATAAATCGAGTGAAGGGAACAAGTTACGACGTGAAACGCAAAACAAAACAAAAAACTTTCCAATGATTTACAACAAACCAATTCAACGACGTGGTCAACTTT
The DNA here is from genome assembly GCA_023375785.1 of Penium margaritaceum. NCBI lineage: Eukaryota > Viridiplantae > Streptophyta > Zygnematophyceae > Desmidiales > Peniaceae > Penium > Penium margaritaceum. Next base: position 13,510 of record SZWC01008231.1, read on the forward strand.
ACATTTGAAGCAAAATGTATTGTACGTTCATTTCATATGATATCAAAGACACTAACACCTCAACAACCATTAAAAAAAAGTTCACATCGATAATAAATGTTCACATCCACCTCATAAATCAAAACAATAAGCACAACCTATGAGAACATAACCATAAACTTATTCACAAATACATCAAGTCTAATCATACTTCAAGTCCAACCATCAAACAAGATACATATATGAATATAGATAAATGTTTAGATAAGGATAAAAAATAGATATAAGTATTAAACATAAATATATAGATATAGACAAGTATATATGTAGATATAGCTATAGATATAAATATAAATATTGATAAAGATATAGATACGGAAATAGATATAAATATAGATATAGATAGAGATACAAATACAGATAAAGATACAGATACAGATATAAATATAGAGATGGATATAGATATAGATATAGATATAGATATATATATAGATATAGATATAGATATAGATATAGATATAGATATAGATATAGATATAGATATAGATATAGATATAGATATAGATAAAGATATAGATATAGATATAGATATAGATATAGATATGGATATAGATATAGATATAGATATAGATATATATATAGATATAGATATAGATATAGATATAGGTATAGATATAGATATAGATATAGATATAGA